>JAQZBX010028930.1:0-27571 GCA_029593785.1 Cabassous unicinctus
TCCCATGATTCCAATTCCTTCTGCTTTATATCTTCACGGAATGCCTCAAAATGAAATTTTTGTTTTCCAATGAAGTGTTGATTTCATTCTTTAAAAAATATATAATTTCTATAATTGCAATTAGATCTTTGAAAGAAAGGAGGAAGGATAGATATGCTCAAGTTACGGTCTTGATCCTCCAACTACTTGATTACTTTTAACATTAATTTTGTGCAACACCTGGCCTGAAATTAGTACCCATTTGACATTTGACTATTATGATTGCAACAAAATCCCTATGAAAATCTTCTTCATTTGAGGCAGGAAATGGTTGTGATTGAAATATTAGATTTAATTTATTATGTTTTTAAAAGTTTGAAGACATGTATAGACTGATTCAGAGAACAGTTAGGATGTTTCATCTTTGGAAGTAGGCAAAGATGATATGTGGCCAATGAAAGACAAGAATTAAGATAAACAGACTTGGGGGAGAAAATAAACTATATCTTTACTAAGGGCAAAAATATTAGCATGAAGTTAGTATTGCAAGAGGGGGAAGGTACTTGCTAGACACGAGACAGAGAGCTACACAGGGAAAGTGGATTGAGTAAGTTATGGAGAGACGGTAGTGAAAACTGTATATGTGAGGTACTTTAATATCTGATTACTCTTCAGAAAGCTGGAAACTGATATACAGAAGCTATAATTAGACAAAGCCTTATTAATTACCAGATTACATTTTCAGGTGCCTCATTACTATAATTACTCACAAAAGATGAGGAAAAAAAATTCTCACATCTTACAATGATCAGCATTAGAAACAGATTCTAATTCAATTCTGTATTTAATGCCTTGAAACATTTTCACTCCATATTATTTGAATATATTTCCTAAAGAGAAATAACCTACATATTACTAATTTAGGTAAGGAGTTCCTGTTAATTTTGAACATGGTCCGTATAATACAATTTTTTTAGCGCTATGGTTTATAGTAAATAGACAAATACAATAATACATTTAAAAAACTAAATTAATAGCAGCTTAAAAATTGACAAAATTCTTAAGAACCCCCATCTATCCAATGTTGTACCATTCACTGAGGAACTACAATTCAATGAAATGGCAAATAGCAAACTGTTAGCTTCAGAAACATAATACATTCTATTACGCTATCATGGAAATGCAATCAGTCAAGTATCAACTGTCTGTGGATTCAGGAGATTGTTTTTTCTTTATAACCTCTCTGAGTTTATTTTTTCTGAGACAGATGCTTTCTATCCTGGTTTTAAAAGAGTTGTTTTTTTTTTTTTTTTAATAGGGAGTATTCCTTAATAATGAATATAGAATCTGGTCAGTGTGTGATTTCAACAGCAGCTACCATGACTGGTAGAGAATGAAACAAACAGCAATTCAAAGCACTTTCTACCTAAGAGAGTTTGATCTCATTATTTTGTTTGAATGGCTAAAGCCATACTTTCATCTTTCTTTGGTTATGTTCCCAGAGAAGAACTCTGATGAATTTAAAGCAAATAAATAATTTGTATCTGTTGTTTCAGAGGAGTGAGGAAATGACAAAGTTAGCCTTTTCTCTGGTCAACATGTGCTCTGTGAAAATGAGATAAATAAGAGATGACCCAAACAAAATTGGAGACTGGCCAGTGGGAAAAGAAAAAAGTCTACCTTTTGATATCTCTGAGCTCATGAAAAAAGAGGACAAGCAAGGCAAACCGAAAACCTAATGAATAGCAAGTAACTCACAGTGTTTCATCAACACTATAGATCATGAAGAGGAAATGCGTTCTTTCCTCATGAAAATCATGATGCTTCCCACAGCTGCAACATGGTTTCTAAGAGATTCAAAACTTTTAGAAAACCCATTCTAATCAAGTACTGAAACGTCCCTTGCCTCACCCATAGTCATACATTTTCAATTTTGCTGGATCTCATAAAGACCTATTAAATAAAATTTGCCATTTATGGAAGATCATTTTAGAATAAGTTTCGTCTGAAACCCATCATGAAAACATAATTTAAATCTTCCTTATATATTTTAGGCTTATATTATGCCGCTATATGTGGTTAAAATGATTATTATTGTTCTCCTGGAGGTGGCATATTTACTTTAACATGATAAATTAGCAAGAATGCTTTCAAAGATATACATCAACTTATTCTAAAGAGTTTTTGTTAATAATTAGAGTTATTTTCTTTGGTGTATCTAGAAACTTCTATAATCTATTTTAGATGGCCTTACTTAGATGTGCTAAAGAGTTGGAAAATACAAGAACAGACAGACCAAATCATTAACTTATATCCTCCATTAAGAAAGAGCCTGGATTACCTCTCAGAATTTAACTGTTTTATTTGACGCTTGAAGAAACGGGATGAGAAAAATTAGGAAACAGTTATTTTTGCACAGTTATTTTATTTAGTTTAGTTGTACAGCGGGGACTAAAACTCAGGCCTTTGACTTTTAGTTGTTTCACCTTTCCTACTATATCATATGCATCATCTTAACTTACAAATATGTAGGTATATATATATATATGATATGATATTATATGATATGATATATATGATATGGGAAAAGAAATTCAAAGTAACTAAGACCTTCTCAGGAAGAGGTAGTTGTAGATTGGCCTTGAAAAGGGAGTTTTTTCCTTCACTATATTTCTTATGAAGTAATTTTTAGATTTCGGGTTGGATAATCATGATTCTATCTAAAGCACATCATGATCAGATGGTTAAATGAGTGACATACAGAATGGTCTGGTCCAGAAAAGGGGACTATATTTCTGCTCCCTGAGTGGCTGCTCACATTCTATTTTTCACAGTATAACCCACTTTCTCAAACCCACATTACTACCATAAATAGATCAATGAACCTGTCATAATAAATCATTACCAGGTTTCAAAAAATAAATCCCAGAAATGCTATAGATAGAATGTGTTTCTTAAAGAATTAGACGTAAGACCAGAGGGTAAAACACAAGCCCTTCTTTGGGGGAAGCTAAAGAGGCATTGGCAGAGCTACTAGGTGACAGGTGGCAACACATTTTTAAGACAAAGTAAGACTCTGATACAAATATGAGATATTGCTGGAGTCCAAATAAGTCATTCAGTTCCAATCAGAAAGAGGGAGCTTACAGGTATTCTAGGCAAAGGAATGTCTTTGGATAAATGATGGCTGAAAAGCAGTTCATGGAAAGAAAGCTCACAGCGAAGGGGGTTGAGGATTAGAATACAGCATGCGGCACCTGCTGCAGCTGCCCTCCTCCCTATAACCTGTTTTGAATTTCACATTCGGGCATCCTGTTCCAGTTATTTACTCTCTACCATGAGATTTTTGGAGAACAGGGCTCTAATAAGTAAATAAATAATGCAGTGGCTTCTACAGAGACAAAGATCAGCGTGGAGAATAGGAAGCCACAGATTCATAGGAGGAAATGCTAAAAGGGTCAGAGACCCTTTCCAGGTCTGAAAGTCTATTAGTTCAACTTCTGAAGCCAAGAGGAGAATTTATGAAATCCAGCAGAATTTAAACCATGAGGAAAAGGAGAATGATGGCAACAAAAGTGTTTTATCTAGTTTTCCCTTATTGAAAAATCCACAAACAAAAACACAATAGAAATATGATGGACTTAATTCAGCAAGGGTATGTAAGAAAGAATGCGGTGAATGAGGAGATAATATCATAAAGAATTAAATCTTGAAATAAGAATTTCTGCCATGTACCTCTGACCTGATGAAAGAAGTATAATTTGAAATCATCCCCCAAGCTTTTTGTTTTATTTTTAGCCATTGCTTTGTGATATAAATAAATAGTGAACCTCAAACAGGAACTTTCTTCTTCAGATTTCATTTGAGCAGATAACTGTGACTGTAATCCCCCTTATGTCTTTAATATATAAGTAAATCAATAGAGCTAAAATCAAGATTGCTTTAAATAACTCTCTGAACTGTCTAAAGCAGTGCTCATGCACACAAAGTGTTTAACCAAAATGTAAATGAAGTCAATTTAATACCACCATTCTTTGAAATATCTCCTTTATGAGTCTGAGCAGATAGGAAAGTAGTTAGAAAAACAGTTGCAAAATAAAACCAAAAAATACTCTGGGAAATAAAGTAACATAAAAGAAATTTATTTCATTTTTCCCTGAAATAAATTTATTTCACAATAGTAAAAATTAAAAGGCAGTAGTTTCCTACACACACACACAAAATTTAAAAATAACATATTGCATAAGAACATATATAATAGAGTTCAGTAATATAAAGATAAGCATAATAAATAGTTTGTGGAAATAATAAGAGCATATATAAAACTGCAAAAAAATTAAATCAGCCATATGAGAAAAACAAGCCAAGAATTATGAAGATAAAATGAAATGGAGGAAAAGAAAAGGAAGAATGATAGGCAAGGAGATGAGAGAAAACAGAGAAACAAACTGAAAATAATATTCTTTCTTAGAAAAGTTAGAGTGAATAATTCTGAATTGATAGCCAAAGACAGTGTATAGACAGAAGCACTGTAGAGCAGAATAAAACAAAAGATAGTTTTGGCTACCTAAAATTAAAAAACAGACTTCAACAACAAACAGTATCCCTTATAATTAAAAACTTAAATTTCAAGGATAAATAAGCAATCCAAGAAGCATTGTAGAAGGAAAATAGTTAAAATAATATTAGCCTCAACCTTCTGCCCTGCAAAACAAGTAAGAAAGTAATTGATCCCCCCCCGCCCCCGAGATGGCTCCCTTGTCTGTTTGCTCACTGTTTTTGCTCGTTGTTTGCTCTCGTTGTCTGCTCGTTTGTTTTTGCTCATGGCTTTTGCTTGTTGTCTGCTCATTTTTGTTTGTTTGTTTTGCTCATTGTTTGCTTGTTGACTGTTTTTTTCTTTAGGAGGCACTGGGAACCAAACCCGGGACCTCCCATGTCGGAGGCGGGCACTCAACTGCTTGAGCCACATCTGTTCCCAAGAAAGTAATTTTATGTGAAAAACCTTCAATTAAAAAAAAAAACAAGCAGTATTATTTCATTGACTCAATTTAAACTAGCCAAACTACCTTTTATATCAAAAAGGCAACTGGAAGATATTGTAAAATCTAAAGATTCAGAATATTTGCTTCTCTACTATTTTTTTCCTCCAGAAGTCATACTTTATTTAGTATAAGTATGTCCCGTGAAATATTTGAAATATACCAAAAAAAATTCATTATTTATCTAAAATTCAAACTTAACTGGTTGTCCTGTGTTTAATGTGGCAACTGTATGTGTAAGTGAATTGGGTTGAGGAAAAAAGGAACCAAATTGGTTATTCCAAAGGATTCTGATATTAGTCATGAATTTAGGCTACCATGTGGAAACTACTATGTTGAAGCCATATAGTAGTAACAAGTAATGGCCTCCCCTTGAATGGCTCCAACATGTCTAGATCCCCTCTGTATTCTCTCTGGAACTCCTGAGTACTTGGGGTTTTTCCAACATCCAGTGAATGATTAAAACATGGCTGTTCATATGCTGATTGAGCCCTGAATCTCAGCAGAGTCGCAGCCAACACCTACTCTCCAGTTCATCGGACTCACCCAGGACAACTAACAAAAGGATGATGATGGACAACACCTATCCCCAAAAAAAGAGAGTAACTAAAACTGCAACCAAGACAGTATCATCCATCTGCCCCATGGGATCTAAGTTCCCCCTCAGTCAGAAGCAGAGTAGGCATCACCATCCCCAAATTCTCAAGATTGAGGAATGAACAAACATAAGGGGGGAATGCAACTATGGAATAAAGTAGACTTATTATTATTCTAGTAATGAAAGAACTTGTAACATTGATATAAAGACAGTGGTCACCAGAGGTTCTGAGAGGAGGGGAGGGAAGAATAGGTCTAATATGGGGCATTTTGGGGACACTGGAATTGTTCTGTATGATATCATAATGATGGATACAAGCCATTATACATTTTGTCAAAACCAATAAAATTCTGTGGTGCAAAGCGTAAACCATAATGTAAACTATAGACCATGCTTAGTAGCAATTCTTCAATATGTGTTCATCAATTGCAACAAATGTGCCACATTAATGAAAGATGTTGTTAATGGGAGAAAATGCAAGATTTATGTAATATAAAGTTCCTTTAAGAAAAAAAAGAAAAAAGTGCTTAAAAAAAACAACATGTATGAGAGAGCCTTACTCTTTATTGCAGTCAGCTCTCTGGAGTCAGTTCATAATTTGTTGTACCATTTAGGGGACTCTAAGGCTGTATCCCTGCTTTATTTCAGACAAAACTGAAAAAATCCATTTCTTTATCTAATGCATAAATGCATAAACCACCTTTAATCTAAAGTTCCAAAGCAGAACCTGTGAGCAACTGAATCTTGGCCCCCACAAAGACATACTCAAGCGCGAACCCCCTGTCCTGTGCGAGTGCACTCATTTGTAAGGCCAGATTAAGTCAGTGGGGGCCTTAATCCAATATGATTAAGGAAACTCAGACACAAGTCATCAGGAGAAGCTCAAGGAGGAGACAGACAGTTTGCCATGTGCCAGAGGCAGAGACGGACTGCCAGCAAGCCATCGCAAGCCATCACAAGTGTCCTACAGGCCTGGGTGAAGGCCTGAGCCTGCCCACACCTTCATGTTAAGTTCCAGCCTCCAAAACTGTGAGACAATAAATTCCTGTTGTTTAAACCAACCAGTCTTATGGTATTTGTCAGAGGAGACCTGGCAAACTGAAACAGAGCCTACATTTTCTTCCCCTCAAATCAAATATCCCTGGGATCTTCTTGCCTAGCTTAAAATTGAACTAGATCTGGATCATCTGGTTATAACGTTTTTTATTATTCTCAACTCCATCCACAAAGGACTGAAGTTTTTCCCATTTTTTCCTGTCTTCCTGATAACTTCCACTCTGAGCTTGAGCTCCCTTTCTTGCCAGCATACAGTGCAACGTATTATCCTTGCTGGGTGGCACAGGCACCAAACTATAGGAATAAATAAAAACTCTAATCAACAGATGCAGCAAAATTCAATATAGTTCACATCATAGCAAAACAGCAAGAGGCATAATGACAGCTGAGTGTGCATTAAACTGAGAAAATAAGCCTAAACTAAACTCCAGGAATATCATTTAATTAATGTAAAATTAGCTTTAGCACTTTAAAGCTCAAATGTTACTTGTTATTTGTACCTTTCATTCTATGGTTGTAATAAAGTTATAATTTGCAGCTTTTTGAATGTATAACCCTATGTTAACAAGATTCAAAAAATCTCAAGAAAATAAAATATTTCCTATAATATTGTACACTGCTATTAATTAGATAATGATGATCCAGAACCCCTCTTAAATTTTGAAGTGCTTTTGAATCTTAATTCACCCGGAATATACTGATCTTTGTTTTGTACATAAGATGATGCTAAGGTCTTTGGAGATATCAAATACATGGCACTGCAATATAATCTTTGAATTAAAATCTAATTATCAAAAGAAAAATATATTGTAATATGCATAGAAATATCAAAATGTGAAATTTCTTCAAAGACAGTGAAACATTTTCTAAATTTTTCCACCAGCTCCAGTTCTTAACATCTCCTACACAATTGCTTAAAAGAAAAGGTGTTATATGATAAAAATTAATTAAGGAGAGAATTAAGAATTCAGCAATGCAATTGCAGTCTGCTATGCTTTCTGAGACTAACTCTTCTTAATCCTGCATTTGCTTTGCCTCTGACCCCTTTTTCATAAGCAAGTTTGCTCAAGCCAAATTACTTCATGGTTTGCAACATAGCTGCTGTGTCTGTATTGCCATTTTTCCATTTTTTGCAACATCTCGCTCACCTTTTTACAGCTGATGAGTTTGTCTTCAAATGTCTGCATTCTCAATTCTCTTCTGTCAGAGTGAATTAACTATTGCTGGTAACAGTATTGGATCTCATGACCTAGTTGTTTCTCTATCTCCTTAGTGACTGCCAAATAGAATGAAAACATCATCAGAAAATAAAAAGCAAAGAAGCTACCTGAGCAGAGAATAAAGTAAGGAAAAATCTATTACCAAAACAGAGAAAGGGAAGCATCAGCATGCAGAAAGAGCAATAATCTCTTATTAAAACTCCTCCAACCTTTCTTACTCCCCATATTCCCTCTTTGCAACTCTAAGGACCTGTAATGTTTTCCTGCTTAAGAAACTGCTTTGAGTTTTCCTTAAAAATTGGTGATTCTTTTGCTTCTGTCATATTGTCTTCCACCCCTGCTATCCTCTCAGACCCCTTCAGAAAAAATTTTAATTGAAAAGGTTTCCAAAGAAAAGGAGTTATTATGAACTGAATAATTTAATTCTTTGATTTCTGGAAAAGTTTTAAATTAAGGACAAATGGAAATATGCACATCATGTTTCATGGTGAGTTAAGGGACATTTGTCTTTGCTCTTCAAAACTATGTTTTGTAATGCAAAAAGTACCAAGTATTTTTTGGTAGGCCATTTTCATTGCATTATCTCACTGTGTGTGGATCACACTTTGGTTGGTCCCTGTATAAGTATTCAGAGTTAGAAATCCACGTGTCAAGGTTAATATCCCAAATCAATTAAACTGTGAGTGAAACTCAGGCTAAACCTTAGTGATATGCAGAAAAATTTAATAATTTAATGAAATAAAAACTTCATCTTTACCTATAAATTGTAGAAATGTTAAGTGCTCTAGTTGTTTAATTAATGTAAATAATCAAACATAACTCAATCCTAAGCTCCTTCATTTCACTCAATGGTTTGATTTTTATCTAAACGATAACTGTTACTTTGTTTTAAGGCCATCATAGACCTGGACTTAAAAAGCTACTTTTCATGCTGAAAACATTTTTAAACTTCATTAACCATATTTCAAAGCAAAAGAAAAGAAAAAGGCAGCCCTCTTGAGAATAAAAACTTGTTCCACACCATTCAGATATTAAAAGAATCATATAATTTACAGATACATTGATGCTATGCCATCATACTGAGATGTGCCATTTGCATATTTTAAAAATTCTTTCGGGAGAGCTTGGACAAAGTCTAAAGTCCTGGGATCTGAGCTTAAGTAAAACACCATTTAATAAGGATTTTTTTAAAGCATTAATAAATGCTACAACTTTTACATAGCCCTTATATTTACCATAGTAAAACCCAAACCATTTTAAAAGAAACATATTCAGGACATTCAATCTACTAAACAGATCTGTTTCATAAATTTGATCTTTTATTTTTTTTTAAAGATGGAACACTGCAAAGTTCACAAGAAGGGGCAAGCAGTATTTGAAGACTTGGACCTCTTTGAAACATCTCCCCAGGAGCAGAGCAGTTAGACGCCTGCCAGAAGCCGTTCCTGGCACCATCCTACTGTGATGTTAATAAGATGAAGGATACTACTACAAAAGCCACAGTAATTACAGGGTAAAGTAAATACCTTTTTTTTATTTCAGGGAATGTCTCTCCCACAGCCTATGTTTTAAGGCAGGAGCTTTTCTTATACTAACTACATATGTTAATTAAACATATCTTTAGAATTTTGCCCTTCACCAATAAGTCAGAGAAAAGCCATGAAAGGAACAAATTACTGAAAATTATATGAGGTATCAGAAAATATCTGAACTCACACCTCGTAATTCTTTGTTTTACCTTTCAAGAAAGTTGTTTGCCACCGTTTTTTCAAATATCTTTCACAAATGTCCATCCCATTTGATTACCAGCATCAACATGTAGATTAAAAGGGTGATAGACTAACTGGACCAATGTTTATATGCACCAATGAGGGTACTTAGAAGTAAAATAAGGATTATGGAAAGAGAAAATAGTCATGGAATTCCTGTAAAATGTCTTCAGCTCTTCACTGATTCTCTTCTGCAGGAAAATCATGTCAGAAAAGAGAGACAACGCTGGCAATTAGCCACGTGTGAAATTCCGTGTTGAGTCATCCAAAATTGTCACAATACTCATCTGATTATTTAGCTTAATAGGGTGTCCTGAATTTATAACTGAAAAGGAAAGAATTGAATTCTGATTTGCTGAGTCTAAGGATGGACGGAATTCTAAAATGAAGTCCTTGGCATGAATATATTTCCTTAAATGTTTCCAGCAAGAAGCATGGGGATTTGTCAGGAAGTAGGAACTTGCAAAAGGAGCAAGCATATATTTAGGGCTCTAGTTGGTTTAACTAATTGGTATGGAGTGGAGTAAATTAGTGGCCTTAATGCAGAAAGTTCAAAGCCTGACAATATGGGAGAGTGTAGGTTATGATCTGATGTTACATAATAATGGCCATGCCTTACATGCACATCCGGGAAAGAACTTGGGGAAAATAATCATGTATCCCTGACCTTAAGAAGACTCCACTTCTAGGACACTTTCACCTCTCTGCATATATGATTTATTTAACATTTGCCTGCTTTCTAGAACTTAAAACATATTTTTATTCTTCAATGATAGAGAAAGGTTGAGCTACAGAGATGTAATCTGCTACAGATAATATGTGAAAAGAAGTGTTAAATATGCCATAGATTCTCTCCCACAATTTTTCGTGAATGTGCTTTGTGATTTATAATTGCTTCAAAGAGCCAGACTCAAAGGAAGAAAAGGGAGAGGAGGTCAAAGGAAATGCCATTCTTGTTGCAAGTTTCTTATTTCATGATTATCCCAATGAAAGCACACCTAAATTATACAGATATCTAGAATGTCCTTAGAATACAGAATCTTGGCATCAGAACAAAAATTAATGGCTGCATAATCCTATCCCTCCCCATAAGCAGGAAATAACCTTACAACATCCAGAATTTTATAGCAATGCCACTGAAAGCCTTCAGAGATGAAGACTTCTCTGCCTTGCATAGGCCAAACCATGTTTGGACAACTGTGACTCTGAGAAAGTGCTATGTTTTACTGATCCAAAACTCTACTTCCCTGTGATGTCTTTTCATTGCTTTATTCCTTAGAACTTTATCCAAATTGCTGATGAAAATAATGAACAGGGCATTGCGAAGGGTAACACCAGCTTTCCAGACCCCAGAGGACTCCCTCTAGATATACGATTACTTGGTCAACACTCATTGCTTAACTGCCTGTGACAGTTTGAACTTGGTGTATCCCAAAAAGAGATTATGCTTTTGAACTAATCCATTGCTGTGGTGTGAGACCCTTTGCCTGCATTAGATTCTGATAAGGGACCTTGATTAGATCACCTGATTAGGTCGCTTTGACTGGACTAAGTCAGTGAGATGTGACTCAGTTGGGTCTCTACCCTCTTGCTGGGCCTTATATAAATGGAAACACAGAAGAAGAGACACACAGAAAAAGGAAGCCACTGTTTTGATCCTGCCATGAAAGAGCTAGGACTGCAGGAAAACAGAGAAGCCCCTAGAGCAGAGGTCTTAACCTTTTTTGTTCCACGGACCCCTTTGCCAGTCAGGTGAAAACCACAGACCCCTTACGAAGTCTACACTATCCAGTGTATTATTTAATAAATATATCATATCCACACCAACACGTCCCCACAAGAATAATGTTTTTTTGAATTTCAATTCAAGCTCATGGATCCCTTGTTAAGAACCCCTTCGCTAGAGGCTGAAATAGGTCCCAGAGTCTGGAATCAGCAGAGCACAGAGGTACGGAAAGAGGTCCCTGAGGGGCTGGGCCAACTGAGCAGCTCAAGGATGACAAGACAAGTCCTGCCATATGCCTGATCGTTCACAGCTGAACTCCATAAGATAGTGAGCCTTGAGGGGAAGGCAGGGACCTTGGCATAGATTGGCCGCCATCTTGCTTCACCACGTGGCAGGACTCCAGGATCAGCAGTAGCTGACTTTGGTGAGAAAGCATCTCTGAGAGTGCCTTGATTTGGACTTTCAAGCCTTGGAACTGTAAACTTTTACCCTAACAAATTTTCCACTATAAAATCCAACACATTTCTTGTACTTTGCATCAGCAGCCCTTTGGCAAACTAAGATATTGCCTAAGGTTCACCTAATTGTGCCATCCTCTTTGTGAAAGTGGCTTGCCGAAATCTATGTGTAGTATCTTTGCGCTATTACCCTGATCAGCAATATAACTCCATCAAACTAAAAAGATGGATTTGGCAAGACTATTTCTGAGTGATTTCACTTTGGCTGCCAGCTATTAGCACTTTCTTTCTTAAGTACCAGCAGACCATCTTTTCTAGAATCTGGCTGCAGAAAAAGGAAGGTTGCCAAAACTGATTTCATACATTTTTCAATGTAGTCCAGGGCTAACCCTAGGCTTGCTTTAAAAAAAAGTTCAAATCTCAGCATCTTTATAAAGTTATAATTATGCCACAGCTCTAACATTCAAGAGGAAGAATTGACTTAACACTCAGCATTTCCACCCAGAACAAAAATCTCTCATGAGAGCATTTACATTTTTATGATGTCTTATAACTTTTTCAAACAACAACAAATAAAAACCCTTCAGTGTGCTGGAGGACCAGTGCTTTTAAGATATTGTTTTTAAATATATTGCCACAGAATATCAGTTGCCCCACACATCCCGCCCTTGTTTTCAAGCTCTTCCCTTAGTTTCAGAATCGCTATTCTCATTTTTTTCCGAATTTCTCTTACTTCTCTTGATTAGTCTCTTTCATTATCTTCTCTTCCTCTGACTGCCCATTATTATTGGGATTTTTCTCATTTTATCTACATTCTTTCCTTCAGTAATACCCCCCCCCATGGCTTCAAAAACCACCGAAAGGCAAATGTCTTCCCATAATTGTATCTCCATCTGTGATAACTCCTAGGAGCCCTGGACTCATGAGTCTAAAATCCCTATTCTTTCTCATCCCTGACTTCAGATTGTGCTTGTCTCTTTATTAAAGGCCCTTTGTTCCCATCTTTCCTATTGCCACAATGTAACTCAGTCTTCATAGTACACCACAAATGCCTATCCACATTATTTAATGGGTTAGTACTTACCTCATTGCTCTATAACTACTGTATGTATGCTTTTCACATGCTTAAACCACAAGTTCCTTGAGGGCAAGAACTATATCATATTCACCTTTATATTAGTAGGACTTATAGCAATGCATGAATTATACTAGGAACTAAATAAAATATTAGTTGAATGGAATAGAATATGAAATGAGCATCTCACGACGCAGCCAGGATGCTGGGGCTTACAACTCAATCACTGAATATATAAAGCAAGTGCTTTTTGATATGGGTATTTGGTGTGCATGCTCACAAAGCATGCATGGTTTACCCTGTCAATGGCTTGTGCTTAATGCATGATAGTCTGTGAAAGCACTGTGCCAAACAGAAGCCTAGCAAGCATGCACAGATAATGGCATGTGAAGTTAGACCTCCACCCTTCTCTTAGAGTAACCCAACCACCGCATTCTCACAGTAAAACAAAAATATGTATCGAGGTTCACATTTCTTAATGAAATATTTCCTTAAGATACAAAATGCAGCAACTCTTAAATAAAATATTACATAGCATCCTAAAGTAAAACTGAAAACCAGTATCTCTTAAATGCAAGTTTGCATAGAGAATTTTATACCCCTTAGTACTTCTTGTGTTTTCTAAACTCCCAAGATTAAATGTTCCAAGTGTTTGTTTAGATCTCAGTGTTAGTGACAGTGTTACAGTGAGAAACGTGATAGCTCACAGAGGACTCCAGGGTACGGAAGGGGCCACCGAAAAATGTGTAGCAGAAAGTTGTAAGGACAAGCTCTTGATGCTGAAATGAAGCAGATACTGAAATGAAGCAGATTTTCCTTGAAAAAGAATGAGAAGAGAGGTTTGTGATGAAAGGAAGAGCATGAAAACAAAGTAAACCCACAGGGTATCAGAGGAGAGAATGATCCTCATAGGGTGTATCTTATGCAATAATGGAAGACTCATTCAAATCAAAAAGGATTAAAGGGGTTAGGAGCCAAGAATGACTGGGCATTGGTCTGGGTGCTCTTACCACATGGGCACACACTGAAAGAAAGTTGTTCTGATACGTATTTAGTCTCCATTGTTTTAACTAACATATTTATTTTGCGAATGGCAGCTTCATTGTTAATGAACCTTGTGTAGTGTCCTTATGTGAATAATATGCTGGTACAAATGAAGAAAGCCAAACTAGTGTTTCTCTATTTCCCCACCCCTTTCCAAATCAGAGGTCCTTAAAAATGATATGTGAGCTGTATTAATACTTTTTCTTGGAATTATACATCTTGGAAAATATGGAAAGTAAATATGAATAACATGTCTGACGATGAACAAGGTTACACTGAGTGTAAGTTATACTCATTAAGGAAAAAAGATGATCATGTAGGATCAGCAATATTTGATAGGACAGTGAAATGAATATGTACCTATATAGAAAAGAATTATTTCTTTCATTTTTCTCCATTGTTTGTGGCACTTAAGTGCACAAGGAATATTCTTTGATGTCAGTGAGCACTGTCTATCAGATTTAGAGGACATGATACTGAAAAAAGAAGGAGTTTCATATTCTAATGTATAGATGAATGCCTTAAAACTTAACAATCAATACCTTATGTTAGGCAAGGGTGTCTTAGACTTTACACCTAAAGTACAAACAAAAGGAAAAATAGGTAAATAGGGCCTCATCAAAATCAAAGGATTTTATCATGAAATTAAAATAACAACCTACACAATGGGAGGAAATATTTGGAAATCACATACCTAATAAAGGTTTAATAAACAGAATACATAAAGAAACTCTTCAACTCAAAAACAAAAAGACAAACAACCCCATTAAAAATGAGCAAAAAACTTGAATAGACATCTCTCCAAAAAAGATATGTAAATGGTCAAAAAGCACATGAAAAGTTGCTGAAACATCATTAGCCATCAAGGAAATGCAAATCAAAACCACAATGAGATACCATTTCATACTCATTAGAATGACTGCTGTTAAAAAAAAAACAAAAAACAGAAAATTACAAATGTTGGAGAGGATGAAGAAAATTAGGAACACTCATTCATGACTGGTAGCAGTGTAAAATGGCACAGTCACTGTGGAAGACAATTTGGCTGGTCCTCAGAAAGTTTAGTACAGAATTACCATATGACCCAGCAATCCCATTACTGGGTATATACCCCAAAGAATTGAAAGTAGGAACTTGAGCAGATATTTGCACACTGATGTTCATAGTGGCATTATTCACAACTGCCTAAAGATAGAAGCAACCCAGTCCCAAGTATCCATCAACTCATGAATGGAAAAACAAAATGTGGTGTATACATACAATGAAATATTATTCAGCCATAAAAAGGAATGAAGTTCTGATACATGCAACAACATGGGTGAACCTTGAAGACTTCATGTTGAGTGAAATAAGCCAGACACAAAAGGACAAATATTGTATGATCTCATGGAATTGAAATAATTAAAATAAACAAACTCATATAGTCAGTATATAGAATATAGTTATCAGAGGACAGGGTAGGGATAGGAAATGGGAAGATAAGTCTTGAAATGTACAGGGTCCCTATTTGGAACAATGGAAATGTTTTGGCAATGGATGGTGGTAATGGTAACACAACATTGTGAATGTAATTAACAGCACTGAAATATATATTAAATGTGGTTAAAAGAAGAAATGTTAGGTTGTATATACGGTAATAGAGTAATTTTTTTGTAAATCCATGGAACTGCACTACACAATGAACTACATTAAACTATGGACTGTACTTAATAGTACATTACACAAATGTGCTTTCGTCAATTGTAACAATGTACCACATCAATGCAAGGTATTATTAATCGGGTGGTGTATGGGAATCCTGTATTTTATGCATGATTGTTATGTAAATCTACAACTTCTCTAATATTAGAAAAAATAAACTTATCAATGGACAACATAATAGGTAAAAATGGACAGCAAAATTTAAAAAACTTATATATGCCATTATAAGGCTTTGAATTTCTGATAACTATGCCCTTTCTCTGAGCCTTTTTGGGGCTCAGGTATAATTAAAACATACTGACCACAGCAACATTTTCCATTATCAACATAGGAAATAGCTAGTAGATTATATTTAAAAGTCCCAGACAGATGCTTCATAGAAGGATATAGCTTTCTAAAAAACATATCTCAGAGCATAGAATATGCAAATAAACATAGAACTTTTAAGAATGCCATATGGCCCAAGTGATGAGGATGACTTCTGCTGTTGGTTATGTGTTCCATATGTCGTTACCAACCCTCTGAAATATGTTGGGTTTGGATTTTTTTAACCTTCTCCTGCCAGTTTTGAGTGGTAAGAGTCGAAAGAGGTCCATGCTGGGGCCACTCCTAGTTACAACACAGCCCGCCTGGACACACTGCTCAATCCCTGGCATAGGGCAATTTGACTCTGCTCTGCTGTATTCTTTTACACCCCAAACCTCCTCCACTTTCTAAAGTGGAGAGTTATGAATGTCAACTACCAAAGTGAGCATTGCGGCCTGTTTCTAATTGAAGCATGGCACTGCTTTCTGAAACATGGACTGAACCAAGTGCTCCTTCCCAAAGGACACTTTTCCTAATCTGAGCATTTCTGTTGAAGGTACCACTTTCCTCTACTCCTCACATCCTTCCAGTTGAGATGTGAGCACAGTTTGACACCATTTCATCGATAGCATGGCACCATGCCCCTCATGGATTTGCAGGAAACATTAAGGAATAATATTAACAAGCTGCCACATGGTGAGGAACTACAGACGCTAAATATCCAGCCCATTGCCATTTCCTTTTATAACAGCAACTTGTGGTTGAGCAATTAGTGTAACTCCTAAATGCCTTTCAAGGAGCAGATATGAGTTTAGTGGGAGTTGTGGCTCATTGACTTTAGTGAAAGAGTATGACTCAAATCCTCTGAGTTTTATAAGGTGATGAGTTAGGTTAAGTTAAAGCAAACCGTAGAGCGTAATTTGATTGGTTTTTCCCTACATCAGTGATGGATGCTTGATAATCACTTTCTGCCTATTATATCAATAGATCAACTGCAATTCAATTTTAATCTGTAAATAAAGTTAAAGCAGGGCTGTGAGGGTATTATACGCCTGCATTAGCTACTTAGAGATGTCATTACTGTCTGTGGTTATTGAGCCTAATGTAGTCGTCTGAGTTTTTAAGCTCTAGTTTAAAGGAACCTGAGATGAATTTGCTGAATATTCTTCCAAGAACAACCATACACTCTGAGAAATTTGTACCTGCCTGAAATTGCAAACATAAATTATATGATATCAGTACACATATGAATTCCCAGCGTCAAGTACCAGGTGATATCTTTGGATGGTCTGTAGGGATGCAGAGGACATAATATAGAATAAAGTTAAATGCTCCTCATGGTGAAGGGGAAAAAAGTGGGCTAATATTCCCATCTTGGCCTGAGAAATTAAGGCTAGACAAAATCCAGTCTGTCAAGCTGCCATGGTGTTCTGTGCTCACAGCTTGACCGCATGACAGGGTCAGTATTACAGAAGCCAGTACATTATGTGTGCTCAAGAAATATTACAGAACAATATTCACCAGGCTTTACCCAAGGCAAGGCACTGCAGGCTCTAAATCTCCTACATAATGGGATGTGTCTATATGAATGTGGAGCACGGCAAGCAGGAGGGAAGCAAGTATCGGCTCAGGAGATAGAAACTGCCCAGACCTCTGCGAATGGCTATGGGACAGGGCAGCCAGAAACAATGGAGGCCACTGCACTTAGCCTTGTTTGTGTTGACAGATCTATTCCTCAGCCTTCAGTGACTAAAGTCAACTAAGAAAACACCAGAGCATAATTTTATACGAGTCATGTTTGACTCACCACTCTATTGTGTCAAGTTACTGAGAGGTAAACATTCCATAATGGTAAATATTTTCTATTTAAGTTGGGTAATTGAAAGTCACCCACACACATTCTGAATAGGAATACATATATAAAGAAATTAAATCGCCTGTAATAACTGTTTAAAAACATGAACTTAGCACATTTCTTTTCCAAATTAAACTTGAGCAAGACTTTATACATATTTCAGGATAGTCACCAAAACTTAAGAGAGAGAGAGACATTAGACTTTTAAGATAAATGTTATATTCCTATATCTTGTTTAATTTTTGTGTTGTCAAAATCACTTTCCGGTTTGAAGTTAGTTATTTAAAATAAATAATCAAGCCTTAAACATATTTTTAAGATTCCTTTGTTACATTATGGGAAATGTTAAGAAAAGTAGAGCTTACCACTAGGATACTGGACACCAATATCCACATTCTGAAAGTCTAACTCAGCTGTAAAAGCAGGAAAGAAAACAAACACTGATTCATGTGCCCTGAGTCTACAATGCAGGATAAGGAGAGCTAGAGGAAATCAAGGAAACTTCAAGAAGGTTCTCATTGTCTGAATCCACGTTTTTGGATTACGTGTTAACATGAGTTTATGAGTAAAACCTGAATATATCTAATAAGGAAAAATAGTGAAAAGTAAGGAAAAAAAAATATGGGGCGGGGGTGGAAATGCCAATATCTCAGATTTAATTATTAAGCAAATTA
The DNA here is from genome assembly GCA_029593785.1 of Cabassous unicinctus. Classification (NCBI taxonomy): domain Eukaryota; kingdom Metazoa; phylum Chordata; class Mammalia; order Cingulata; family Chlamyphoridae; genus Cabassous; species Cabassous unicinctus. The sequence goes on from JAQZBX010028930.1 coordinate 18,501, forward strand.
CAAGAGTAGAATTTCCAAAGTGTCCCAATTCACAGCCTCTAGGACAGGGTATCCAAATTTGTCCTATCCTGCTCACCTCACAAAACTCCTAGAGTTTGATGCCACAAAGTTCAGGTTCAACTCAGTTATAAGCATGATGACCCTTTTGAAAATTCAATCAAAATAGCCTAAGCAGAATTTTGAAGATCAAATTAAAAACAGACTCAGAAGAAGGATCCTGAGGCAGTGCCTCTTGAATCATCAAGGTCAAATAAAGTTATGAATTGGTACAGTTTTAGAATTGGATATATTCAGTTCCACAGACTGGAACACACTGCTAAAACTCACAGCTTTACTAAGCCACTGGCAAGCATATGAAATGCTTAGGTTTCCATGATCATCAATGAGAAGAAGGTCAAGGCCACAGACAGTAGAATCACTATGCTGCTCCACTCACTTCAACAACGTTCAACAATATTTACTGCGCAATTACTATGCATCAGATTCAACACAGAGCACCACCAACTCCTCTCCCTCATCCATCTGCAGTCTAGACAGCAGTCTAACCCATCATCCCAAATCATATCTCCACCTCTCCACAATGGTGCCAAGTCTTGGGAAAACAGGCCATCCTTCAAAATAAAGTGGGTCCCTTTTCGTATATGGTAATTTTTAGTTAATTAGCTGTGATTTTTGCCAGAAAATCACATGGCTTTAACTAACTTTGGAATACTGATATTTAACAAATTGGTTTCTTATTTGCTTACTTAGCGTTCCTTATATTCATAAGGAACCAAAGCGTATATGCAAAATTTTCCATTCTTCTTCCTGGGAAAAGTGCCATATAAAAAGAATCAATATACAATCTCCTCTCAGAGAAAAGACTATGATAATGTCCTCTCTTTCATGACACTAGCCACCAATCTTTGTCAAGTGTGCAATGTTAACAAAAGTAGAAACGTCATATTCCGTCTATATGATAGAGCAAAATGAGAAAGGGCTCTAATTTCCCTTTACTGTTAGTTAAGTGGTCTCGGCCCTGATATAAGAAAGTTAATGAGTAAAGGATATCAAAGTCTTTCCATTGGGGACCTCTCCATAGCCAGATGTTTCTGCACCACTGGGAATAACGACTGTTTACTTCTAGCTAAGCTGTTATACATCACATTTTTGTGTGTTTCTTCTTAAAATAAACAAGGGAAGTAATTCTTAGACTGCTTAAAGGCAATTAAACTTAATTTTTACCAGAATTATGGAATTTAAATATTGGAAGGGGCTATAAAGGATGCCTTATCCTCCCTAATATCCCTGATAAGTGGTGGTTCAGCCTGTCTATGGTAGGAAAATACTGCCCAGAGAAGTCAATTACACCATTGGAATCTGATTAGATAGTGTTTTAGTTTGGCAAAGGGATGCCAATGCAAAATACCAGAAATGGGTTGGCTTTTATAAAGGGGATTTATTTGGGATAAAATCTTACAGTTCCAAGGCCATGAAATATCCAAATTGAGGCACCATCAGAGGTGCTTTTTCACTAAAGCTAACTGCGATGTGGAGAAGCAAGATGGTCGCCAATCTCTGCTGAAATCTCCTCCTTTCTGTAGCTGTAGACAAGCCTGGCATAAGGCTTGTCTCTTACCAGGCCTCCTCTCTCAGTTTTGGTGTCTCTGCTTTCCTACTGAAGTTCAGCTGTAAGCCATCAGTTATATAGCTAATTTCTCCCTGGGCCTCAGCCCTTTGAGCCTCTCGGGAGCTTCATGGACCCAGTCTCTTGAGGGCTTTGTGCTTAAGTGATCCTCCAGTCCTCTCTCACACAGCAGGATCAAAGTTGGTGGCTTCCTTTTCCTGTGTCTGTGTGTTTCTCTCTGTGTGTCTCCATTTTCAGCAGCTCCAACAAGAGGACAGAAACTCAACATGAATCATGCCCCACTAAAGTAGTCCAACCAAAAGCCCTAAATTGATCTTATCAAGTAATACAATCAAATGATCCTCAACCGAAGATAATGCAATCCAAAGGTATCACACTCACAGGAATAGATTAGTTTAAAAAAGTAATCTTTCTGTTTTGGGGATTCATAAAATAATTTCAAACTGCCACAGATAGCTTTAGCCATTGAAATGTTTACTGAAATGTTAATAGTAGTTACCCCTGGAGAGGTAGGGTGGAAGAGAGCTGTGATGAGGGCTTGGACTTCTTTATTAATTGAATTTTTAATAATGACAATAATGACTTATTTTGTTTACTCAAAATAAGTAAACAAGGGATTCAAAATTTGACATCATTTACTTACAATCATTTGTCCTTATTTGATCTAATAGGACCCCAGGGAACACAGATGAACTCTTTGGGTTTTATTATTTGAAGACAGAGATCAGATTCTCCTCAATATTTGCTTCTTTACAGAAAACATCCTCAGTTCCTCCACAAAACATTCTTTTGGGTACCGTTGGGAGATTATGCTCCATGGAGTGCTCCATACATCTTACAAGCAGAGGCATAACTGCCTTTAATCTGGACAATCTTTTCAGTTATGTTTGTATAATAAACAACAGTGTCTCCCTCCAAAGCAAAAGGTAGACATCCTTACTGCCCGTTATAAAAGATTTAAGCTCCCTAGTCTTGGGACTACTATCTTATAAAACAATCTCTTATGTGTGCAGATGTGTGTCATTTGGTCCTTTCTGCATTGCCCTGTGTGAGTCACAGCTTGGGGAACAGGAGCAGGTAAGCTGATGCTCTGGTTATTGCCATTGCTGTGAGCGATAAAGTCCTTTGTCTCTGTCCCAGGACTCTCTTGCCTTCTGCCAGCATCCATGATATTGCACCAGGCTATTATCTTACAAGGAGGGTAAAAATCTCAGACCTTTCCCAGTTTTTGGAAGGTACTTTACACGATTAAGTTGAAAATGTATTCTCTAGGAGATCATAATCTAAAAACATCAAACACAAATTTTTGAAATAGATATAATTGGAGAAGCTTAAAACTAAACTTGAGCATTTTAAAAATAAATTAAGTTTAAATAAAAAGCAAAGTTATATTGGTCAGAAACCTATCCAGCAAAAAGAAAAACAGAATCATCAGATATATTAAGGAAACAATAGAGTGTCCTATGATTGTTGAAAGTGCACTTTTATTTCAATTATATAAGACAAATTTGAAGGACTTTTGAATTTGCCCTTGAAAAATAAAATATTATGGGATATTTTATTCTCATAATCTATAACTCAAAAGTTTCCAAACATTTTGCCTTTTATGTTTTTCTATGAAATATTAATGAATCATACTGTAAATGGTTTTTTCTCACCTTTCCTCCTACTCTACATTCCAGTTAATAAACAGTGAACTCCCTGGTCTCCCAAAGTTTGATTATATAGCTGCCTCTAGAAACAATTCCCTAGTATCAGGGTGGTGACATGGTGATATGGCAATAGCTGATTCAAAAGACTTGGAAGACTTAAATTTCAAACATGCTTGGTCACTGCTGAGTCATTTGCCATCTTCAGCCAGCACATCAAGGGCTCAAATTTCTTAAACTAATTGAGCATGTTACATACAGCTATAAATTAATCACAATAAAACAGTACTAATTATTTCATTAGCTCCAAACCAATCCATTCTAAATCATCACTTACTTGGAGCTCAACTGCTAAATTTCTTCTTTATTTACACTATTGATTAAAAGTATGCTATGAGTTACATATGCATATAAATAAAGATAAAGTTTTTAATTTTTTGGAAATTCATGTATATTGTGAAGAGTGTGTGTGTATTTGTGTGTTTTATCTTTTTTTTTTTCCCTGCAGCATATATGACAGTAACTGTAATTCTCAGCCACATGAATAAAGTGAGGTCAGAACAAATTTTCATCCTGCAAGTCTCAAGGCAGACTGATGAGCAAAAAACTCTTTGCTCTCCTTTTTTACCCTTTCCTCCGAAATCTTGACTGGCAGATTCATTCATAATCCTGTTCAGTACTAACAGGAATGAGGTAAACTGACTTAAGAGGCTTTTACCTGGGTCAGCATGCTGTATTTTAAAATGCTCTCTCTGTTCACCTGGGTGAAGATAAATGTCTGAACATTGGGCTTAAAACCAAAAAGAAGAGAGACACTCAGAGATGGGTGATGAACTGTCAGCCTGTGGGAAAGAGCTTTCACCAAAGAAGCATGCTTTCTTTGTAAAGAAGCATGATGTAAAGGAGAGATGGAAAAGATAATTAAAATGCTCTTCCTTCTCTGAGTTGTGCTAGCTGGAAACCAAATTCTTAACACGTGTATTGAGGAAGCTTGGCTATTTTAACTCATGAAGAGAAGCCTTCTTGAGTACAGGATGATAGAAGTCATCTTCTGTACCCAATAAAATGGGACAAAGGCTTTAATGTGCTATTCATTTGGCAATTCATCAGCTGCTATCCTGTGAAAAAGCATCTATAATCATAAAATGACATGTAAATCTTTCATCCACATTTAATCTGATATTGCTCCTATCTCAACTGTTAAAATATAAGAATCTCAAGAATAAGGACCTCTCTGGAGCATTTTTGTTTCTTTCCCTACCAGGTCTAACTTGATATCTTTTCATTAGGGCAGTCTCAAACAGTATCTGTTCAAGTTATTTGATAGTGGGGTTTGAGAGTTTGGATAGTAGTCTAATGGTGAAATTTTTGCATTTAAGCATGAGAATATATAAGTGAGGCTATGTTCTTCCATTAAAAACCTAAAAGCCAACAATTCTCCATTTGGTTTGCCCAAACACAATTTTGGCCCCTGAGGAGAGAGACAAAAGTAGGGTGGCATGAGATGGTAACAGTGGTAGGGTGCCAACATCCTTTTGTTTTCATGACATCTGGAATTCGTGTTATTCTGGTAATATATTGTTCCACTCTGCTGAGTTGAAATATGGTGTGTTATTTATCAATAAATAAGCATATTAAAAATAGTCTTAAGATATCCCTGCATGCAATAAACTGACCTACTGCATTGTTGGGGAATGTATCAGCATCTTGAATTCTCTCTGAATTCAAGTCAATTCATCTTGAATGTACTCATTTTGCAGTTCTCTCAGTGCTGGTATTTGCTCTTACCTTGGTGACTTTTTTTTTTTTTTTCAAAAGAGATGCCACTCTCCATTTTAGGAAGTACAGTTTAACAGTACTAATGTGTATCAAATGCAGCATCCTAATGTGTTACCACTGACACCAGAGAACTTACATTATAATCATCTCTTTTCCCCAGGATGTAAGTTGACTGTACAATAAGCTTCATGAAAGCAGGGGCAGTGTATGTGGTGTTCCTCTTGAGAACCAAGCACCTACAATTGTACCTGACTCTTAAAAGGCATGATAAATATATACATGAATGAACAATGAATGAATGGGTGAGCTAAACCCATGAGACGCATTCTTGAGATTTTAAAAGCCCTGAATTAGTCTATTTTTACTGGATAGACTTTCGCTGTGCCTAAATCGTCTTGGGAGTATTTCTGTATAAGGCATTTCTTTCCTGGAATTCCTCCAATATATGAGCCCTCTGATTCTGACAACTTCAAATATCTTTAATGGTTTCTTTAAAGAGCAATAAAATGGCAGGCTACTAAAAAGGAAATAACTGTACCATCCCTGCTCGTGAATGGACTTAGCAAGCATTTAAGTAGCCTAACGTGTCTTCCACAGCTAGATTTATAACACTTCCATTTTATGAATCACTTTGACTTGGATCCTAACGCCCCTAGGCACAATCTTACAGGGAGTTTCTATGACATATGTACATTAAACTAAGAAGCAGAAAATATGATTCTCCTAGAGGCTGGCATTTACCTACTTTGATAATTCTGCATAGTAAGTCAGGTTAGGTTGGCAGGTCATTGTCTGATGGATACTGCCAACTCTAGGAAAAAAACAGGGCAAAAGGGCCACACACTGAATAAACTGAAACACATATATCGAGGCCATGGGAAATACTTTATCAAACTAATGGAAGAAGTTAGGGTTAGTGATTTCAACTTTCATTCCAGCCTCTACACAGAATATTCCTTTGTGCCTTTTTAGGACATTTAATGAATACACACTTTGTGAAAAAAAATAACATGGTAAAATGAGCTACTAGATTTTTCATTTTTCCTTTGAGATTGGCAGAGTGCTTTGTTGAGGTCTTCAAGGTTTCCCTGAATAGGTATACAGTTTTTAAATTATGGTTTTTAAAAGACCCATCCGTATTGGCCAAGTGTGACCTTGAATAAGTTCCCTGTCACAGCTCATCTCTGAATAGCACACAAATCAAATATCGTTAACACATCTGTACAATTTTTAAAACACTGTTTTGATATATACTCTTTGATATGCATATTTGGCAAGTCCATCATCACTGCCTCCCAAAATGCTTTACAATTAAATGTACTTGTAAATGAAATCAAAGGGTCATAGAGGTTTATAGTTAGTTGGGAGGTACCTTGCAATCGTCTCGCCAATCCTTCCTACAATTTGCCAGTGTACAGTGTTCCGAACAAATTTGGCCTTAATTTCCCCTTATATAGGGAGCTCAGTACCTGGCAAGCCTACTCCCTTACTAGACAACAGTAAATATGAAAATTTTGATTGCACTTAAGTACTTTGCATAGTATTCTTACATATATCATCCTATTTTATCCTCACAACATTAAGGCCAAGCAGGAATTATTGATTTCATTTTACAGAAAAGTGAAGTTCAAAGATTTAAAAATTTTGAAATGTAATAGAATAGCCAAACTTACAAATTTCAAGTTATGTGACAAAAAAGGTTACGGATCTTCTAAATGTATGCTTTTGGGATCTGCCTGCCAAAATGGCTTCAGGCAAACATTGCTTGTTTAGATCTCAATGAGGTTCTGGAATTAGTACCACCTTCTGCCTGCAGAGGTGAGGAAGTATAATTGCTACCATTGGAACAAGCCTGGTACCAGAGCAGCTGTTCCTGCAGAGATCAATATGGATTTAGCATGTTTATTTAAGATCCACAAAGAACATATTAATGACTTATCATGTCTTCACAACTAAGGATTCTGCATGCAAAACACTAAGCTAAGTAATGGAAAATGTCCTTTATGGAGACTCTTCCCAGTAAGTCATATAGCAACAGGCGATAAACGATATCTCAAGTGCAATCACCATTCTTAAGTAAACTTCAAAGAGTATATTCCATACTTTATAGTCTTGAATGGGTAAGTACTGTTCTACCATTAAGCCAGGAGCTACATATACTGAAGCGCAGTCACAAGCTTACTGATTTTCCATCTTAGGAGACAAAAGAAGTCACTTCTTCAATTAGAGTACAATGACACTAATGAATGCACCCTGGTTGTTCCCTTCCTTACAAGATTTTCTTATCTGGCAGCTCCAGTGATGTGATGAGAAGGTGATTTGCAAGTCTGATTTGGAAGGTTTTGATCACAAGAAACTAGGAAGTACAAAGTTTCTGCTTACAGTATTAGGGACATTACAGAAATTAACCCTGGTAATGTATTGAAATTATTCAAATAGAAATAGACGCTTAACTTTGTGAGTCTTCCTTCTTAACTAGAACAAGGACTCTGATGTAAATGAAAACCCTTTTGCTTATTCTCTAGAGACTTCTGTTTAGTAATTGAATATCTTCAAGTTTGGCATTTTTCAGCAATCTGGTCAGTGGGCAGGAATAGAAATAGAGATATTTTCAGGGTTTCAAATATTTGAATTAATCTTCCTGATGAATTTGAATCAACAGTTCTAAACAAGTTTTAATAGTCAGTTGCAAGATATGTTTATGCAGGACACAAAACTAACTGCTTTACATTTTCATTTTGTGCCTACAACTAGCACCATCCATCATATTACTCCCTCATATTATCTTGATTTTAAAACACTGATCATTTTGGCAGTGAAATAAACACTCATATCATTAAAAGAAGCATTATCTCTGGTCCACATATATTAGAAGAAGGAAAAACCTATATAAATGCTGTGTTAAGCAAGCTACAGTACTAAAGTATTATTCATGAAATGAGACATAATGATAAAAGCAATCTACTGATAATAGCATGGGTAAGTAAATGTGGAAACAGTCAGGAAAATATTTCTTTGCTTTATGGTGCAAAAAAGGAATATGCACAGCTTATTGGTCCCTGAAAGACAGATGCATGTAATGTAGACTGTTCCACTATAGAGCACGTTCTATTAGACCAGTGGTGAGGCTGAACCTCATCAGTTTTTGGAGAGGCCACCTAAACTCCCTTTCCATCTGGGTGATTGAGAGCACTGCCAGGTAGAGATTGGCCAGGTGCACCGAAGGAGAATAAGATGTCAGGAAGGCAAAAGGTAATTTGTTTTCTCCTCTGGGGTAACCTGGCTATGTTCTTTTTCTCCAAACTGTTAAGTTTCAAGGAAATATTGTCTATGCCAAGTTTTGAATTATTGACAAGCTTAACATCCGTGGGCCACCTAATGTGGATGCGTTTGGAGGTGGGTGAAGATCAATTTTCTATTCCTAATTTTCAATTGAGTCTAATGACCAGAAATGACCTGGAAGGCCTTCAGCCTCAGGAGAAAAAGCATTAAGCAGATCTGGGGAATGAGATACTTCTATGAGCACGAATATTTTTTTTTTATTTCAGACTCTGTCCCTGAATCTGCCAACATGACAATGTTCTTCAATAATAGAAAAGACACGTTCCAGACTTTTGCAAAAATGATACCAGCTTGACTGACAGTCAGTTCCTGCACGTGGGTTCCTCAGCTCTAGTTACACAGCAATCTGTCAGCCACTTAGATGACACACACTCTTTAAACCATTAAAGAGTTAACCTATATTATTTTTTTAGTTCACTAAAATAAATGTCTCTCCATAATGCTTGGGGCGGCAAAATTTCTCTCCAAAATAAATAGCACTATTTAAAGGCTAATTACTTGAGTAATGTGCATTATCCTGTGGCTCTTGCTCTTTATTTATACAGACAGAAGAACCTCCCACAATACCTTGTTTTAAATCTCTTTATTCATTCCTTTTATTTGATCCCAGATATAAATTTTCATATATCTTCAACACAGAAATCAAAACATTACCCTACTTTTGTTGTGGTTGT
>JAQZBX010028931.1:0-27568 GCA_029593785.1 Cabassous unicinctus
ACACACACACACACACACACACATATATATATATATGTATGTATAGTAAGAGATTCATTATCGTAGGAGTTGGCAAATCCAAATTCATGCAGAAGAACAGAGGTTGGAAATTCTGGTGAGAGTGATGTTGAACCCTTGAGTCAAAATTCTTTGGCTCAAAGCTCAAGAAGTAGAGGGTGTAGTCCTGAGGCCTCCAACTGATAGGATGTGGCCCATCTACTTTATTCAGGGTAATAGCCTTTAAGTGAAGTCAACTACTTGTAGATGCTAATCTCATCTAAAAAAACACCTCCATAGCAATAGATAGACCAATGTTTGACCAAATAACTGGACACCATCTCCTAGACAATTTGACACATCAAATTAACCCTCCCACCAGCCCAGCCTGAAATAATCACTGAGTCCAGATAATTCCTTTCTCAGTTCTGCCCTTCTGTTTCCACTGCCACTTTTCTCCTAGTTCAGGCTACAATGATTGTGAAAGTCTCCTTGCCAGTCCACTTTTGACTAGTCCTATGCCACTCTCATCCACCTTCCATTGGAGGATTGCCATCAGAATGGTATGGTTAACACAAAATTAGGATCAGAGCTCTTGCTTAGCATTCTCCAGTGGCCCCCACTCCCAACTGTGTCTCGCTGAGTGGCAAACTCAGCTGTCAGGCTAAACTTCCTGCCCAAGTGTTCCCCCAAAGATCTCTTTTCCTCCCCTCTCTGCCTCCAGCCTTTCCACCATATCATACTGAAGTCCTGGTCAATTTAGTTCCTGGAGTGCACAGGGGCTTCTCATTCCTTCATGCCTGGGCTCATGCTGCTCTCTCTGCCTGCAGTTCTTTTCTCTTGTTCATCTATCTGGAAAAGTCCTGTTCATTTGTATTAGTCAGTGAAGACTAACTCTGTAACAAACACACCCAAACTGCAGGGTCTTCACACTATGAAGTATTCTGTGCTCCATGCATTCAGTGCAGGTTGGCCAGGGGTGGGATGGAGGTGAGTTAGACCTTGGCTCCACTCAGGCCCAAGGACAAGGTTCTTTGACAAGGTGGCTTGAGCCTTCCCTAGGACTTCAGAGAATCCCACTGTATCTTCTGCTTCTGGCTGGCCAGTAGGGAAGAGGAGCCTGCAGGACTCTGCATGAGTGTTTGTAAGCCAGGGGTGGGGATGAGGGAGCAAATCACTCTGCCCACCTTTCATTGGCTGGGAAATGGGAGAATGATAAACATTTGAGAACTAGCAGTGGCAGCTAGTTTTTCAGTGCAGACTTAATGCAACCTCCTTATGATATCTTCACGCCACCCCCCACTCTGCTCCCAGTGACACTCAGTGATCTTTCTCCACTATTGCAGCAACCACATAGTAAGAGCACTGAGGTTTTGACTGTGCCCTTACTTCTGTATCCATTCCTCCTACCACCAAAGTTAGCCAGAACGTGTGTTTGGGACATGCTTATTTGCTCTTTTTAAAAAAGTGGAACAAAACGAAAGGAAACCAGGCAGGGGTTATGCATGTGAAGATTGGGAGAGGGAACACAGCTAATGCTTGTAACTTATCACCCTACTAGGTACTCAATCAAGAGGCACGTAAATAAGCAAGTGAATGGAAGGAATGAATGAGCAAGATGAAGGAGGAAGAGAGCATCTACATTATTTAAGTAACAGTAGCCATTTGTCTAGCTCACTGATGTGCTGGGCACTGTGCTAAGCCTGTTATATCTGTTATTTCTTCTAATGCTCAAACACAATCTTACAAGGGAGGTGCTATGAAAATTGTCCCTTAAAAGATGAGGAAGCTGGGACTCAGATGGTGGTACCTGATTCAACACCACTCACTCAGATAGTGATGCATTTGGGAATTGAACACAAGGCAGGCTGGTTCTAAGGCCATCCACACCAGGTGCTATAGAGGATGACAGTAAGGAGGTTAATTATCTAAAGTGGGCATGTGTCAGGAGAGGTAGGTGGGGGCCAATCAGAATGCAACCCAAGACAATTTCACTGAGGGTTCATGATACTGGGTGAAGGCATCTTTTGAACCTGGCACCCTTGAACATGGCCCACTTCTCCCACTGGAGATAGACAGGACTATGGTAAACAGATCTATGGTCGTATGGCATCTTCTTCCTATAAAGTGCGAACTGTCTCAGCCCAAATCCTGCAGTTGGGACCTATGAAGATTGCTCAGCTCATTCTAAGAAAGTGCAGAAGTGTTGCTATTCAGAATGCCATGTTTCATTTTTAGATCAGGAATACTTGTATATTCAATCATATTCCCACCATTTTTGTTACTACTTTTGAGCACTCAAATTATTTGGGCCTTGCTTTTATGAGACCCCTAATCTTCAGCTTTGAGGGCCTAAAACTGTCATTTGGCCTAAATTAGTGGTTTTATTGGCTCATTATTTTTGACATCTGGTTAGAAGTGCAAAGCAATAACTATTAGGTAATAATCACATGAGACTCTGATTGGAAACTAATGTGAGAAATAAACTTTAAATGTGGTTGCCATGAAGCTTGATCAAAGGAAAGGACCACAGAGCCCCTTTGCATGTCAAAGAGCCAGGGCAGAGGGCCAGGGGACTGAGACCACCCCCTACCCACAGGTTCCAGCCCTATCAGGCCATTAGCACACTTGTAGCTTATGTTGCCCAAAACAAAATTGATTCCAAAACAGGAATGAAAAATTATGGTAGGCAAAAATCACATTGCCTGACTGGAAATACAGCAGAAGGAATACTCAGTATTTCTTATGTTTCCAAATAGTTCACAAAGATTCCTAACATTTTTTCTCTGAACATTTTCTTTCCTCCCTCAACTATGCATTTGTTGATATTCAGTGAGCACTAACTGTGGGCTAGGCCCTCTTCTAACCACTTCACTTAAATTATCCTGTGCAATCCCCACATAAAGCCTATGGAGCCAATGCTGTCATTATTCTCATTTACAGACAAGGATCCTGAGTATTTTCATTTCCTTGCCTGTTCTAGCAATTACTATGCAATGGTTCAGCTTAAACAATAGGAACTTATTAGCTCACAGTTTTGAGGCTAAGAGAAAGTCCAAATCAAGGCACCATCAAGGTGATGTTTCTTCACAAAGACTGACTTTCTGAAGCTGGCTCCTGGCAATCCTTGGTCCTGGGCTCCTCTGTCACATGGCAATGCACATGGCAGCCTCTCCTGGCCTCTCCCTTCTCTTCCAGTTTCTGCTGAATTTCAGCTTCTTGCTTCCTGTGGCTTTTTCTCCTTTTCTGTCTGAATTTCCTTCAGCTTATAAAGGACTCCAGTAATAGGATTAAGACCCATTCTTACGGAGGTTGGCCACACCTTCACTGAAGTCACCTCATCAAAAGGTCCTACTTAAAATAGGTTCACATGCACAAGAATGGATTAAGTTACAGAATGTTTTCCTGGGGTACATAAAACTCCAAACCACCACATTGAGCCACAGAGAGGTAAAGACGCCTGCCCCAGGTCATATAGCTCATGCACTAGTTAGCAGAGTTGAGGCTTGAACCCAAGCATTTGGGCTTAATACTCACACTCTTGAACCACTGAATTATCTATATAATGACATTTGTACTTTTGTTTTTTACTGCACACCTACAATTCACCAAGCCTTCTCCTATGAGCAGTGTCAGAGAGAAAATGGAACACAGAAAAACACAGGCAGGAGTGGATTCCTGGATTCCTGCAGAAGCTTCCTAACTTCTGACTGCCTCATCCGCCTGTCTTTTCCCTACATGGTAGCCAAAGGGATCCTATTAAAATATAAGTGAGTTTATGACACTCCTCTGCTTAGATCCTCTCATTCACAGTAGAGGGAAAATTGGCATGGTGACTTATCTACCCTGTCTTTGTGTCTTCCCTTCCCTGCCCCACCCTTCTGCCTCAATGGTCTCAGCTCCTACAACACCCCCATTCAATCCACTCCAGCCCCATGAGCCTTCTTGCTGCTCATATTAATTTCCTGAAGCTGCCACAACAGCTCACCACTAATTTGTTGACTTAAAACAACAGAATTGTATTGCCTTACAGCTCTGGAGTACAGAAGTTCAAAATCAAGGTGCTGTTAGGGCCATGCTCCCTCCAACGGCTCTAGGGGAGGATTCTTCCTTGCCTCATCAGTTTCTGGTGGTCCCATGCTCCTTGGCTTGTGGTCACATCACTCCAAACTCTGCCTTCACCTCCACATCATCTTGTTGTCTGTATCTCTTGTACTACCTGTGCCACCAATTCAGAGCCCACCCAGATAATCAGGATGAGCACACCTCAATATCTATCTGCAAAGACCCTTTTTCTAATAATATCTGTCTTAGTTTGCCAGGTTGCTGGGACAAATACACAATGGGTTGGCTTAAACAATGGGAATGAATTGTCTCACAATTTCATTGGTTAGAATTCCAAAATCAAGGTGCCAGGAAGACTATACTTTCTCCCCAATTTCTGAGACATTCTGGCACTGGCTTGCCACAGTCCTTGGCATTCCTTGACTTGCATCTCTGCCTCCCATCACATGACCATCTCTCTCTCATTGTGTTTGCTTTTCTGGTTTCCAATGACTTCTGGCTTCTGGCTCCTCCTTATGGGACCTCCAGTCATAGATTATGGCCCACCATCTTTCATTCTGGCCACACCCTAACTGATAATACATCCTCAAAGGGTCCTACTTACAAATGAGTTCACACCCACAGAAACATGGGTTAAGGTTAAGAACATGTCTTTGTTGGGATACGGAATTCAATCTACCATCAGTTCACATTCACAGGTGTCAGTGATTTGATGCAGGTAACTTTGGGGATCAATTTTAGTGGGTCTATCATGCTGCTCTGTAAACAGACCAGCTCCCTAAGCTCAGGGCATTTGCACTGCTGTTGCCCCCACCTAGACCCCTCTCCCTGGAGTGCCCCTCCCATTCTCTCCATTGCTTGCCCCTTAGCCACTTAAGATTTTGTTCAAATGTCACTTTACAGGGAAGCCATCTCTGACCACCCTTCTCAAAATTCTCAATCTCTCCCTCAGTGAATACTTTCCATTCTCTTTCTGGCTTTACTTTTCACCATGGCACTCACCAGCATCTAGCAAACTATACATGTTAGCTACTCTATACATTTATTGTTAGTTAAATTGTCTATCTGCTCCTACTAACATAGAAATACCATGAAAGCAACAGGCTGTGTAAGTGCTGGGCACATAGTAGGTGCACAACTCATATTTGTTGAATGAATAAACATATCTTACCACAAGGATCTTGTTATTTGTTTGGAAAAATAAACTATAAACCAACCCCCAAAAACAACAAACATCAAAATAGCACACATCAGACAACCCCACAGGGCCTGGTAAAAGGTAGCCTACTGGTTAGAGCCTGGCAGTGGTATGTGCTCCCAGCTGCCTAAGATCTTTCAAGGTCCAGGAGTGGGGAAAGTCTTCTGGGAGGAAATACAGAGCTGAGCCCAGAAGCAGGAGCACATGCTAGATTCAATCCTGGCACTGGCATTTACTAGCTCTGGGCCCTTGAGCAAGTCATTGAAACCTGAGCCCCAGTTTCCTGACACATATTTTTATATTTATGCAATACTTTTACCATTTTGAACACATTAATAGATTTTGTTTGTTTTCCTGTGTTCACCTGCATTTTTTCTATTTATTCAGTGCATATGCTTATTCTCCATCTTACATACATGATTGGCTAAGATCATTCTCTAGAAGACAAGACCAGAAAGAACCAGCACTAAAATGAGTTGCCCACAGCTTTGTCAAAATGCACATCTAAGAAAGATCAGCCACCCCAAGAAGTAGGAAGAAAGGTCTGAGAAAGCAGAACCAGACCTGGGTCCAGCTCAAAATACCAGAACTGAGGTCTTATGTGCTCTGCAAAAATGGGGGGAATGGCAAAATCTCTACAGTTCTCCTTTTATCCTTTCAAGTTTAAGGATGCGGAAAGTGTCTTTTCAGAGACCACACATCCCCACCATCTACCTTAAGTACGACAGTGAGGAAACAACTTAATCTCTCAGTTCTGTATCAGGGAATGACAGTCACTCCAAGAAAATTCTCAAGAACTGAAACTGATTGCAAGATTTGCATGAGCCCAAGCCTAGAGGGAATAGATCCAGGTACTAACAAGACTTGCAGAGCTTTAGGTTTATCCACTGATCACATACATGTCCACAAACTCAGCACCCTCAGAGGGGAGATCCAGAAGTGGCAGGTCTTGTCATGACCCACTCTATCCCAACCAGTTATGAGACAATATACAAAAAGGCTAGTATTTAGTGGGTCAACTAGTAATGACAGCTTTAAAGAGAGATGAGGCAGGGAGGATAAGGGATGGTTCAGTGGAGAGGCCATCCCTGTTCATACTTGGAGATCACTACAGGGACTTTATGAGGACCTCACTGATGAGGGGACATTTGAGCAGAGTCTAGAGGGAATGAGGGAGAGAACCATCTAGGTATCAGGGAGCAGGAATTCAAGGCAAAGGGAGTGTTGAGTGAGGCAGGGGCATACTTTGCACATTTCAGGAGTGGGAAAGGAGTGGAGTGAGGTCAGATGGTTACACAGGGTCAGATCAGGTAGGACTTTGTGGATGATGTGACATTTTGGCTCTTATTCTGATGAGTGAGAAAGGTATTTGTGGGTTTGATGGGAGAAAAGGCCTTACTGGTTTCTCTGGCACTCAGGGGAGAACTGAATGTATGGGTGAGAGTGGGAGCAGCATGGCTAAGAGGAAACTACAGTAATCCTGTCAATACATGATGCTGGCTCAGGCCAGGGTAGAAAAGGAGGAGGCAGACCAGTGTTCAGATGTGGACATGGTCTGAAGCCAGAGAAGAAGAAGTTAAAAAAATAGAGGTCAGGAAAGACAGCAAAGCTTTGGGCTGAACACCTGTAAGGATGGAGTTTCTGTACAAAGATAAAGAGGGAGATTCAAAGAGAGAAGGTTTGAGAAACAATTCTAAGCTTCTATTATGACCCTTTACAAACCCACATGGAGGTGTCATAGAGGTAACTTGGAAAACTGACTGCAGAGAAAGGTTTGGATGGGTACATAAAATTGGAAATATGGCAGTATAAATGGTGTTTAAAGCCAAGATACTGGATGAGAGCAGCAAGAAGATGAGATGCTGAGGAAGAAAAGTGACCCAAGGACTGAGCCCTTGGACAAAACTAATAAAACCAGCAAAGTAAAGAGAAAAGATAAGAGTTGTGAGGCCAGATTTAAAAATAAACAGGAGAATGTGATGAATCAGAAGCTACATGATGGAAGCAATTCAAAGAGACAGGAACAAATTGAATTCTTGAAATTGTTCCTCCTCAGCTTTTCCCATTCCAGGTATAGTGACTCCATCCTCACAAGTGTTCAGGCCACAGCCCTGCCTTATTTCTTGACTGAGTCTTTGTTTTAATCCATGATATATCCACCCCATAAGTAGATTCCTTGCCTCATCTTCACAACAGATTCACACCTGACCCCTTCTCCATTTCTTCTCCACTCTCTTTCAAGTGCCTTTCTGTGCATTAACTGGGATAGGTTTCCTTGCATTAGCCCATTTCATTTCATCTTTTAACTGTGAGGACAATTTCCTTCAGCTGCCAAATCCTTTCATGTTTGATTCCTTCTAATGGGCTTAAACCTTGTTAATATTTACCAAATTGATCTAGAGATTTAATGCACTCCCTAGTAGGCTCTCCGTTGAATCTGTTGTAGAAACTGTCAACCTGATTCAAAATTCATATGGAACTGTAAGAGACCCCAAATAGCTGAAACAAACCTGAAAAAGAAGATCGAAGCAAAAGGACTCACAATTCACAATTTCAAAATTGTGACAAAGCAATGATAATCTAGATAGTGTGGCACTGGCACAAGAATACACATGGATCTGTAGAATACAATTGAAACTCAGATATAAACTAACATGCATATGTTCAATTGTGTTTGACCAGGAAGTCAAGACCATTCAATGGAGAAATAATAGTCTAGTCTACTCAACAATTGATACTGGGACAACATGATAGCCACAAGCAAAAGAATGATATTGGACCCTTACATCACACTACATAGAAACATCAACTCAGAATAGATCAAAGATCTAAAGGTGAGACTAAAAATATAAAACTCTTAGAATAAATAATAGAGGTGAGTCTTTTATTAGCTTGGGATTGGCAAAGGATTATTTGATAATACACCAAAATCAGGAGGAAAAAAAAGGAAAAAAAGGATAAATTAAATGATCAAATTTAAAAATTTTTGTACTTCAAAGGACACAATCCATAAAGTAAAAAGTCAACCCATAGAATATGACAAAATATTTGTAAATCATATCTGAAAAGGGACTTGAATTTAGAACATACAGACAACAATTAAATGGGCAAAGGAACTGAATAGACATTTCCTAAAGGAAGATTAATGAATGTCCAATAAACATAGAAAAATATGCTTAACATTATTAATCTTAAGGAATGTACATCAAAACCATAATGCAATAAAACTCCGTGCCCACTAGGATGAAATAATAAGTCAAATCTTATTATAAAAGATAAAGAAGTATATTATATATCTATAAAAGTGTCACTCTATCAAGAAGATATAATTATAAAGGTATAAGCATAGGGCAGAAAACCAAGATATGTGGAGGGAAAAAACTGACAGAATTAAAGGGAGAAATAGATCCACAATAATAGTTGGAGATTTCAATTATCCACTTTCATATATGGTTAGAAAAATAAGACAGAAGATAAATATGGAAATAGAGGACTTGAACATACCTAGAAACCAACTAGACCCAACAAAATATGTATTCTTCAAGTACACAGGGACTATAATCCAGGTTAGAACATATGTAACCCCACAATATTTGTAAAACACTGAAATTATAAGTATCTTCTTTCACCAAAATGGATCAAAACTAGAAATTAATAGGGGAAGGAACTGGAAAATTCACAGATATGTGGAAATTAAACAACATACTTGTAAACAACCAATGGGTCACATAAAATCACAAGGGAACTAAGAAAACACCTTGAAATAAACAAATGAATACACAACATAGCAAAACTTATAGTATGAGTTGAAAATATTGCCTATAGAGAAATTTATAGCCACACATATCTACATTAAAAAGAACCCTCTCTAATCCATAACATACAACTTAATTTTGCATCATAAGCAACTAAAAAATAAAATAAAATAAAAAAGCTAACTAACTCAAAGATAGCAGAAAGAAAGAATACAGAATAGAATGGAGAACAATGCAATAGAGAATAGAAAAACAACAGAATCAACAAAACTAAATGTTGGTTCTTTGAAAAGAGCAACAAAATTGAAAAACCTATAGCTAGACAAATTAAGAATAAAGACTCAATTTACTACAATCAGTAATAAAAGTGTTGCCATTACAACCAACACTGGAGGAAAAAAAAAGACTATAAGAGAACAGTATAGAATACTATCAACATTTGTACACAAATAGATCAGATAACTTAGATGACATGGACAAAATCCTAGAAACATACCTCACCTTTTTTATTTACTCTTAAAAATGCATTTTTCTGGGAGGGGAAAAAAGTCATGGTGCATATTTTTAAAATACCAGGTCTTTGGGGTAAAATCATGTATTATATTTTTCTGTTTCTCTTATATAAAAATTTAATTTTTATGTTATCCTTTCTCTCTATTCTGGCTCTTCTACAATATGCTTGATAAAATGATCACCTTGAGCAGGCCAGTGTCGTCATGTGGGATTTCTCTGGCAAGTGAAATGGTCAATTTTTGGCTCTGTGGAGTTTAAGTTGAGTTTAGGTAAGATAATTTAAAGTAAAAAGTCTACATTAACATATTACCAAAGGACTTAATTTGTAGAGATGGCAAAAATCTCTTCAAAATAAAAATTATGTTAACTGAAACCTTAAGGATCTGGCTGGGCAAAGTCTTAGGAAATTTGCTTAAAATATGAATTAGTTTAATGGGAACATGTACAAAATGCCTGAGACAAGAGAATCTGCTCTTCCTAGAACATAAGAGCAGAATGCAATTGGGATGGGCTGGACTGGAGAGAGCAGAGAAAGGTTTTCAGGGTCTGGAGGCCATTGTAAGTCCTATGGCCCTTGTTCTAAGGCTAGTGGGAACCCACCAATAAAGTGAAAGCAGGACAGTAACATGGTGAGAGTTATCTTTCCAAGACAGCCTTTTAGATCCAGAATGTATTGAAATAAGGACTATGGAACACAACCAGAGAAAACAAAGACATCTACTGCTGAATTTTAATTGCCCTTGTAAGAGTCTGGATGCTATTGCTAAAAAAATAAAACAAAATAGATTTACAATGGCTAAGACATTTTAAATGGAGTCAGAAGGTCTGTCTGGAAATTAGGCTTAAGAAAATACAGCCAGATATCACAAACTGCCACAAAGTATGCAAAGCCTCAAGTAACGACTGTTCCTCAAAACCCCAAAGACATCTGGACCATAAAACAAACCACAAGATAAACAACTCAGTTAATTCTCTAACATGAAGGACAATTAGAGTACCTCAAATATCCACCAACCATAAACAGCTAGTGTGATAATCTTTTCCTTTAAAAAACCTTGCCAGGCAATGCCAATATCAGACATGGGACATGATTTAGGATGCTACCAGAATCTGTGCTCCCCAAATTGCAATTCTAAGACCCCAAATAAATGTTTTGATGCTTTGCAGCTAAGTATATTAGTTCTCAGGTTGCTATGAGATAAGTATATTAGTTATCAGGAGGAAAAGTATGAATATTCCCTGAATGACTTGGCTTTTTTGTGGAAATAGCAGGATATAGGGAGTCCAGATTTTCAAAGGAACCCCTTCCTCTGCAACATATTCTGAAAGTGCTGGCCCTTTGCCCCATGATGAAAGCCATGGAGAAGGATGTTTACTAATATAATTCCCTCCTCTGAGATAGGGGCATGCTACTCAATAATTTTGCTTCAGCTCATTCTCTACAGTCTCTGGAGGCAGCTCAAACCTCAATTCAGACTTTTTGCTCTTGGCTGTCTTTTGTCAGTCTCTGCATGTGAATTTCAAGTGTCATCAGTAGAGAAGCTTGGCCAGAGTATCCAGATTTTCTCTGTATCTCTCCACTCCAGGAGTCTGTTTAGAGATTTGAGTGCCTATGGGGACATGAGATAATGAGCTGATCATGGCAGGGATTTGCAAGGTGGAGAAATATTGGTGGTTATAAGATGCTGGAATTTACCTTTATGTGCCAAGGCTATAGGGGAGCAAATATAATCAGGACATTTTGCACACAAATGAACACTTCTCAAATGTATATATACTATCAGATGTATCTGATATATACATCTAATAGATGAAGAAATAGACAATTTTGAAATCAAAAGATTCTTGAAACAAATAATTTACAAATATTTATGCAATTTTTTCAGTGAAAGATGATATATTGAGCTAAGAGATAGTAGTTAATAAAGCTCAACAAAAAATCCTGTCAATATATAAAGGTAGATGGTTATTATCCCCTTGCTGACAACAAATGAAAGCAAATTTGAAAGTACATTTGGAAAAATGGATGTGGCTCAAGTGATTGGGCTCCTGTCTACCATATAAGAGGTCCACGGTTCAATTCCCGGGGCCTCCTGGTGAAAGGTGAGCTAATCCATGTGGATTGCTGGCCTGCACAGAAGAGCTGGCCTGGGCAGAAAGCTGGTGCTCAAGATGATGCAACAAAAAGAGAAACAGAGGAGAGACAATAAGAGATGCAGCAGACCAGGGAACTGAGGTGGCACAAGGGATTGAGCACCTCTCTCCCACTCCAGAAGGTCCCAGGATTGGTTGCCAGTGC
This sequence comes from Cabassous unicinctus, assembly GCA_029593785.1. Lineage (NCBI taxonomy): Eukaryota > Metazoa > Chordata > Mammalia > Cingulata > Chlamyphoridae > Cabassous > Cabassous unicinctus. The sequence goes on from JAQZBX010028931.1 coordinate 11,828, forward strand.
TGCCTAAAGAGAAAAGAAGCAGAGAAGAACACACAGAGTGCAGACAGCAAGCGCAAAACAATGAGGGGGGAAGAGAAATAAATCTTTTTTTAAAAAGTATATTTGATTAAAGTAAAATTGAACAAGACATATGAACGTATTTTCAAATTTGAAAACAGAGAAAAAAAGAACTTAAGACTCATCTCTAGATGAAAATCTTGATTGTTATGGGAAAGAGGCATATAAAAATTGAGATGATAGATGTCCTAATTTCACCTTTCAAATGGAGATATACAAAATTAAACTAAGTGCTTTCAGTTTTTGAATTTTTAACAGGAGAAATTTAGTTTCAATGAATGCATGTGATTTACAAAAAGCAGCAGGCATGGCTCTTAATTATACTAACATCTTAAGTTCTGTAGAAATTTCATCTTACTTTTATGCAGTATGAAATAATAGGTAGTAAAAAATGACTACCCTGTTGCAATCTTCAAAAACTGTTTTCTATTAATGAATGAATGTTATTTTGTGCAAACTTATCCCATTTGGAGGTGGCATATGTTTACATATATATTTCTAATAGCTTTTGAGGTAAAATTAACCATTTAAAATGGAACAATTCAAGTGCATTTAGTACATCCTCATGCAGTGCAAGTATCACCTCTACCGATCTATATATTTTTAAACAGTATCAGTGAAATGAAAGACATTTCAGTAAGCTAAAAATAAACTAAAAATAAAGTCTATCACTGTGTAATGAGAAATTCCAAAGTGACAATTTCACAATTAAAAACAAGATAAATTAAAAAGTATATTCCAAAAATATTATTGATGAGTTGGTTCCCATAAAAGCCAGTGAAATTATATTGTATTTTGGGTTTTTGAGTTAGGGACATATTTAAATTAAATAATGTTGGGGTTTTAACACTCGTTCTTGTAAATTTTTCAAACTTTTAAACTGTTAGCGTTGCAGCGATAATTAACCATTAAAACATTAATAAAAGTGTGTGCATAGGGCCACTACTTGCCTTTCCACTCGGCTCCGAAAAGCCTCAGCCAGGACCAGCCTGTCCCCAACTTATCCAACAGGAAGTTTCCAATATTATGCACCTTTCTTTCTCTGAATCTCTATCAGGATTATCTCCACAACAATCCTGAATCCGTTAAAAAAAAAAAAAAAAAAAAAATCCCGCAGTAGGCCATGATTTCGAGCCGGCAAATCTTTAATGAACCGATAGTTTGGTAAAAGAAGTCTTGCTACAGTATTACACAAGAAAAAAGCCCACGTGGGACAGAGCAGAGAATGCAACGTCCTGTGCACCATCTTTTAACAAACCCCCGGGAGCAGTCGCGGCCAAGCTCGCTCCCCAACATCAGCTGGAACAGGAAGCTCTTCACTCACTGTGGCCGCGATGTTCTGGAGCCGCGGGCGCCTGCCCCGTGGGTCCCCCGGAAGAAAGCTCAAGTCCTCAGCGAGGAGGCGACGCCACGTTGCGGGGCGCTGACCTCAGACCTTCCGAAGAGGGCTGAGCCGGCAGAGGGCGGGAAAGGCAGATCCGGCGCAGGGGAGGTGTCTGTACGCGGCGCGGGAAGTTCCCGCTCTCCGTTTGAGGAGGAAACGCGCCCCACACGCTGCCTCCGCTGCCCACCTCTAGGCTGGGATCCGCGCTTCCAACCCCGCCGCCACCCATCTGGCCAGTCCCAGGGGAAAGCGCCGAGTGCAGCACAGTGTGCGCTGTGAAGTCCCACGTGCCTCCATGTCTGTGCTCTGCCGGCTGTCTTCCCCTTCTCCATCCCACCGACCCTGTCCATGCAGGTGATGTCCACAGTTTGTGGTTGAATTTTTTGGGAGGGTGACTTGTGCAGGATCACTCCACCAGCTGAAAGCTGAGCCAGCTCAAGCCAGAGTTCTCATATCTGGGAGCACATTGCTGCAGGGAACCTAGAAGCCCTGCAGGGGGTGCTTTGGCCCCTCCTCCACGCCCCTGCTCCTTGGAACCTACACCAAGACGTCCATGCCAGGTGCTCACTGTGGAGGTTTCTAGGGTAGAGGTAAAAAAACAAACCTATATTGTTTTCCATTCTTGTGAATTTCTCATTAGCTCTGACTATGATAATTTGAACGTTGTCCCCAAGAAGTGAAAAATTAACAAAATAATTAAAACTGCAAAGTTTGTTTCACAGTGAGAGACTGAACTAGATTTCTTATAGGCTTTCCATCAGGGGATCTGATCCAATCCAATCTCCTTGGATATCATAAGGTCCATAACCTACAAGTGTAATCCAAAGTCAGGAGCTGGAATGCTGAGCATTGGTCTCCACCTGTCACAGTGTCTGAAGTGCTTTAAGCTCCCTCTGCCTCTCTGTCACCATTTATATAAAGAGGAGGAAAACAGACCCTGATGCAGAAGGCTACTGTGAGGTTTGTGTGGGAACAAAGTTAATAGCTTTTTCATGGTCTATTCTGATTTTTATTATTTTAAACCCAATGAGCAAGGTTCAGAATAACAATTTGCTACACTCATTTCATTTTGCCACAATATTACTTTGCAGGTGCCATTTGTGGGTCTCAACCATGTTTTTACATGTGGCTCTTTGTAGTGGTGACAAGGCAAATGAAATCACTTGCCCATATTACTGCTATCTGTGTGTGAAATCAAACTGAGGATTACCAGTGGGAAGCAGCTGGGAGAGTGAGTTTACAGAGTTTTTTATGCATTCTAGATGCAAGTGTCAGATATGTGGTTTCCAACTATGTTCTTCCAATGTGTAAATTCTTTTTATCCTTCTTTTAAAATTTTTATTAAAAAGTTGTAGGTTTACAAATAAGCCATGCAAGAAATAAACCCTACCCATGTATCACCATATCCTTAACACTGTGCATTGGTGTAGTACATATGCTAGAATTGATGAAAGAACATTATTAAAGTTGCACTATTGACTATAGTCTGTGGTTTACATTAGGGTTCACCTTCTGTGTTGTACACTCTTATGCATTTTTTAAAACCTGCTAACATATACACAACCTAATATTCCCCCTTTTAGCCACATTCAAATATATAACTCAGTGCTGTTCATCACATTTACAATGCCATGATATCATCACCACCATCCATTAACAAAATGTTTCTAAAACCCCAAATAGAAACTCTGTACAATTTAACATTAACTGAACATTCCTTACACCCATCCCAGTCCCTGGTAACCTATATTCAAGTTTCTGATGCTATGAATTTCCATATTCTAATTATTTCATGTGAGTGAAATCATATAATATTTGTTGTTTCATGACTGGCTTATTTCACTCATCATGATGTCATCAAGGCTCATCCTTGTTGTCATATATATCAGAACTTCATTCCTTTTTACAACTGAATAATGTTCCATGCTGTGTTTATATCACATTTCGTTTATCCATTCAGCACTTGAACACTGGGACTTGGGCTGCTTCCATGTTTGAGTCATTGTGAATAATATCATCATGAACATGAGAGTGAGAATATCTCTTCCTGTCCTTGCTTTCAGTTCCTCTGGGTGTATAGATTGCCAGGTCATATGGTAATTCTATACTTAACTTTCAGAGAAACCACCAAACTTTCTTCCAGGGGGGCTACACCATTTTACATTCCCTCCAACAATGAATGTTGTAACAGGGTCTTTGGCAGAACAAGTTGTATAATTCCACTGAAGACCAAATTACCTTTTTTTTTTTTTTTCATGAATGGCACTTTTGGTGTTAATTCAAAAAACTCTGCCTAATACTTGATCCTGAAGATTTACTCTGGATTTTTTTTAAAAGTTGTTTTGTGAATTTGTTTTATATTAAATTTCATGATCCATTTGAGATAAATTTTGCATAAGAATAAGATATGAGGAAAAATTTTAAGTTCAATTCTGTCCCAATTGGTCCAGCATCATTTTTAGAAAACAGTATCCTTTTATCATTGAATTAATCCTGCTTATTGTCAGAAATAACTTGGACATATTTTGTGTTGATGTATTTCTAGATTCTCCATTCTGTTCCACTGATTAATGTGTATATCCCTACACCAACACAAAAAAGTGTTCATAAGCTATATAATAATTATTGAAATCAATTAGTGAGAGCACATTATTTTTTTTCCAAAATAGATATGCTAGTCTCCTTGATTTTTCATTCTATAGAAATTTTACATTCAGCTTGTCTAAATCTTCCAAAAATCTTGTCAGAGTTTTGATAAGAATTGTCTAAAACTTCTGTATCAAACTGAAGAGCATTCATATCATTCCTAAGATGAGTATTCCATTATGTGGTAGTTAAATTCTTTTGCAGAACTGGAAAATTAGATTCTTAAATTAATCCATTCTTGTGGGTTTGAACCTATTTTAGGTGGGTCAATTTGACTAGATTACTTCAGTAAGACATAGCCCAGGGTGTGTCTTAATCCACTTACTGGAGTCCTTTATAAATGGGGTGAACACACAGAGAAAAAAGGCCACAGAGACAGAGACCTCCAAAAGCTGAAATCATGAGAACCCAGGAGAGAGAAAGCCACATGAGCTCAGAGAGGAATCCACAGATACAGAAAGAGAAAGCCACAGATGGAGCAACCAGAAATTGAAAGCAACACAGCTCAGAGGAGAGCCTGGAGGAGAAGGCAGAGACTGGCAGACACAGCCATTGTGCCCTGCCATCTGACAGGAATCCAGGATCACCACCAGCCGGTCTTCAGGGAGTGAGCTTCACCTGATGGCTTCATTTGGACATTTTTCTAAGCCCTGGAAATGTAGGCTTCTAAATTAATAAATCTCCATTGTAAAAGCCAAACCATTGTCTTCGTAACATTTAGCAAACTTAAACACATTCCATGGTGAGTTAATATTTAAATGCATTTGGACCCGCTACAAAATGAATATTATAAAATATCAACAGGATCTCATCACTTCCTTGTTTAAAACAAGGAGTTAATATTTAAATGCATTTAGACCCTCTACAAAATGAATATTTAAAAAATATCAACAGGATCTCATCACTTCCTTGTTTAAAACGAGGAGTTAATATTTAAATGCATTTGGACCCTCTACAAAATGAATATTTAAAAAATATCAACAGGATCTCATCACTTCCTTGTTTAAAACCAAACAGTATGGGAGCGGATGTGGCTCAAGTGATTGGGCAGCTGCCTCCCACATGGTAGTCTCTGGGTTTAGTTCCTGGTGTCTCCTAAGTAAGACAAGCAGATAGTGAGCTGGCAGAGTGAGCTGATGCAACAAGCTGATGCAATGAGGACACAAAATGAGGAGACACAAAGAGCAGGGAGTGGATGTGGCTCAATCAGTTGGGCATCTGCCTCCATTGTGGGAGGTCCTGGGTTTCATTCTTGGTGCCTTCTAAAGAAGATGAGTAGACACAGTGAGCACACAATGAGCAGACAAAGGAAGCAGACAGCAAGCACACATCATGAGCAGATGGATGAGGCAGTCATGGGGAAGGGAATAAATAAATAAGTCTTTTAAAAAACCAATCAATGACTTCATTATATAATTAGATTCAAAATCATTTTTATCAGTTTGATATATTTATGAATTCCAAAAATAGATACTGGATTATATTTGTAATCTGGTCTATTCCTTTGGGTGTATCAGATTGTATTAAATTCAGAGATTTCACTTTCACTTGATTAAATAATTATTAAGGCTTTGATTGGGCCACATCAGTAGAAAAAACACATAGCAGATGAGAGAGTTGGAGATTTTGATGCTGGAGCCTGGGAAATTAAACACACAGGAGTAGAACACATAGGAATAGAGATTGCTCCATAGATAAAGCAGAGTCCCCAGGTAGAGGGAGAGAGACTGAAAATCTACAGCTGACCTTGTGTACAGAACAAGGCAGCTGAGGTTGGAGAGAAATGAGCTCCAGGAGAGAGATGAGACTTATCCCACCCTACATGAACCCTGAAGAGGAAGAGGAAGCCTGAACCCATGCAGAAATCAGCAGCCTTCTTTTTCCACCATGTGGCAACAGACTTTGGTGAGGGAAGTAACTTATGCTTCATGGCCTGGTACCCCAAAAAAACACCCTTTATAAAAGCTAACAGATTATTGGTATTTTGCATCAGCAACCCTTTGGCTGACCAATACACCATTTAACTTGTCAAAAAGGAATATGTTCTGCTCTAGTCAAAACCTCCAACCTCAACATATAACCCTCTTGCTCTCAATAACAGGTTATCAGGCATATTTATCCTTTTCTCAGGACCTGAAGTTCTCTCTATCTCAGAGTGATCCATGCTTAATCAACTGTGATGAGAAAAGTTTACATCTCCCTTCTTCTGCCTGCTATCTGGTTCTCATTCTTTAAGGTTAATTGTAAATATTTAACTTCAAAAAGATACTTTCCTGAAATATTTTCCTTAATACTACAACTGAATTTTTCAGTAAAAATACATGTTTGTGTTTAGCTGTTTGATATAATTCTCTTACACTAAGTTTAAGCACTATTATGGTAGTAATAAAATGTGATTTGCCCTAATCTCTATTATTAAAGAATAGAGAATCTAAGAATAAGAATTAAGAATAATGTCTAAAACTACAATAAGATACCATCTTACACCCATTAGAATGGCAGCTATTAAAAAAACAGCAGACTATAAGTGTTGAAGATGATGTGGAGGAAAGGGAACACTCATCCACTGCTGGTGGGATTATAGAATGGTTCAGCCATTATAGAGGACAGTTTGGTGGTTCTTCAAAAAACTAACTATAGAACTACCATATGATCCAGCAATTCCACTGCTGGGTATATACCATGAAGAATTGAAAGCAAAGACACAAACAGATATATGCACACCAATGTTCATAGTGGCATTGTTCACTATTGCCAAAAGTTGGAATCAACCCCAGTGACCATCAATAGATGAATGAATAAACAAAATGTGGTGCATACATACAATGGAATATTACTCAGCTGTAAGAAGGAATAAAGTGCTAACACATGGCATAACATGGATGAATCGAAGACCTTATGTTGATTGAAGGAAGCCACATATTGAAGGATGAACAGTACATGACCTCACTGATATGAATTATGGAAATTGAGCAGTCTCCGAGAGCTGTTGTCTGTAAGATAGGTTTACAAGAAATAGAAAGAGAAGAGAAGGTTGTGAGCCATCATCCATATGGACATAATCTGGTAAAGTGGTAGAGTGTAGTTGCGTATTGAAGGGATAGGACAGAAGGGTAGTGATATTGTTGGGTTGGGTGGTGCAGTTTTGACAGGTGGGTAGATTGGGAAGGCTGGGTTAGAAGGTCCAAGATACTGGGGGGATGGTTGGGAGAGGGCCTAGGTGAACACTGGGAATTTGTGGATATGAGGTTGAAAGTACAGAGGTGGGAATGCTCTTATGGCAGTATGACAAGGAAGGGTCACTGGTTTAGGGTGTTGATTGGGGGTGGAATTCAGGACAGGGCACCCTGGAGCAGGCTTCTAGGGAGTGTGTGAGTGTTCATTCTGTCATAATGTGTTGTATCAGTGGGTGGAAACCCAGACAATGGGTGGGAAGGTGTTGGACACCCATCTTTGGGAGAACCATTTTGTTCAGAAATAGACAGGTGGTAATCTCTCAAGAGAAAGGGCAGATCTTAATAGGGGAAGACAAACCAGTGTATCAAGAACTTTTGGTACATGTAGCTATAATCTTTTCATCCAATGAGACAAGCAAGGGGGTCATCGTGGGCCCTGGGGGGATGGGGTGGGAGAAATAGAATAGATCAAACAGGGCGTTTTTAGTGGTCAGTGAAAATATTCTTCATTACCATACAGTGATGAACACAGGACATAGTAAATATCATCAAAATTTACAAAAGTGTAAGGTCTAAAAGGTAAACCATAGTGTAAACCATTGACAATGTTTAGAGCTATGTTTCACTATTTTTATATCAGTTATAACAATGCTACCATCCACATATAAAAAGATATTAATATGGGGGGAAGGAAAGGGGGAGGATGTTGGGCATATGAGAGTCTCCTGTATTCTGTGTGTTACTTTACTGTGACCTAAAACTTCTTTGAAAACAAAATGAAAAATAGTGAGACACTGGGGAGTGAGATGGGGAAGGTGCCACAGTATAGACTGGACACAAGATATTGCACTGATGAAAGGCAAATGGTCAAAAAATTTTTTTAATGTTTTTCATTTTTTTTAATATCCCAATCTTTCAATTTTATTTTATTTTTAGTTTTTTAAACTTTTATGTATTTTCTCTCTTACACTTAAACTTATCATTATTATTTCATTTTACTATTAATTGTATTCAGCTACTCTAATGGCTTCATCTTTGAAGAAGGATCACAGAGGGGTTACAACTGGGGTGGGGGAGGATCATTGGTGTAGGGTGTAAGGTGTCAGGGATGGGGGATGCATGGGAGGAAGTTCACCTGAGCATAAATATAAGGTATATAAAAATGTTCAAATATTCATGGGGCATTGTCACAGTGGGTGGAGAATGACCCAATAAATGAGAGAATACTGAATTCCCATCCTGGAGAGCTCTGCCACATTCTTTAAGGGAGAAGCAACAGTCCACCAAGTGCATGGGCAGTGACTGGCAAAGGACGATGATCCAATGATGGGCCCTTGATATTGATAACTAGCCTTGTGAGTTGTTGCTATTGAAACTAAGCCTATTTTTATGGGGTTCTTAAGGGTTGCCTCCTGAGAACCTCCTTGTTGCTCAAATGTGACCTCTAAGCCAAATGCAGCATATGAATGCATTATCTTCCTCCCAGTGTGGAACATGACTTCCAGGGATGAACCTCCCTGGCACTGAGGGATTGCTACCAAGCACCAACTGGCAATGTGACAGGAAAAAGACCTTGAATAAAAGGGGGAAAAGGTAAAGACAGATGAGTTTATATGGCTAAGAGACTTCAAAATGAGTTGAGAGGTCATCCCAGAGGTAACACTAATGCACATCTCAGTAGCATTTCATAGAATTCCAAAGTGGATATCACCCCAAATAGTGGGGCTCCTGAGGGCTCTGGAGACACCCAAGTCCTATGTCAGGCTGGATAGCTCTGGAGTTTGGTGCCTTGCCAGTGGGCCCTACTTTGGAGTTAGTGCTCCTGAGAGTGACAGAGTTGGACTCAACTATGTCTTCCCTACACATGGCTTATCTGTCCCTTCTATTGAAACCTATACTTGGTGATGGAGTTTGTAAGTGTATGTCCAGAGACTTGAGTCTTTGGGCTGTCCATGTTCCAACTTGGCCCAGAATCTTCATGGAGCAACAACTCCTACTCTACAGTTCATTGGACTCACACAGGACAACTGGTGGGGTGATGGTGATGGACAACGGCCATGCCAGGGAATGGAGACTGTCTGCAGCTGCAGGCAGGATAGTCCCATCCATCTTTCCCATGGGATATAAGTCCCCTCTCAATTGGAGGTGGAGTGGACATCACCATCCCAGACTCCTCAGGATAGGGGGAAGAGTTAGGAACTAGAGTGGACTTACTGGCATTCTGCTATAGACATTTTGTGATTCAAGCAATGGAAGAAATTACAACACTGATGTGGATCCAGTGGCCACTGGATACTGTGGGGCCAGGGAGAGGGAAAAGCATTTGTAATACAGGGGCATTTTGGGACTTGGGAATTGTCCTGAGTGACATTGCAATGACAAATATAGGCCATTTTATATCATCATATAACATGCAGAACTGTGTGGGAGAGAGTGTGGTCTACAATGTGAACTATGGTCGACACTTAATAGCAAAACCCCAGGATGTGTTTACCGATTGCAATTGATGTGCCACACTAATGAAGGATATTTATGTGGGAGATTGGGGGAAGTGTGGGAGTTGGGGCATATGGGAATCCCTATATTTTTTGTGTAACATTTATGTAATCTATGTATCTTTTTTTAAAAAAATAAAAAATTAATAAACTGCTGTACTTTAAAAAAAATGTCTATAATGCCTCATCTCTCTAATTGTTGAAAGAGAGAAATTGCTTAATAAGAGTTTTAACAATGTATGGCCCTAAGAAGCATATAAAAACTGAGATTTCCAGCATTTATTTCTACTTAAGCACTTCTTACTATTGTTCCATGTATCCCAGAAAGCAAATAAAAATTCCGGTCTCCCACTGTTTTTACCTCCTCTTTATTGTCTTCTATTCACCATGCCTTATTATGGAGCTGAAAGATAATTGTAGTAGGGAACAAAACACTACAAATTTGAGAAAAAAAGACTCAGTAGTATGGGAGAGTCAAAGTCCAAGATTCTAATTTAGGGGATAAATGGAAGCCAGAAATTGTGTCTTTCTGGGCATTTCTCAGTGCTCACTTCCTTTAAATACAATGTAAGTTTCCAATGAGGTGAACCCTTGTGAGGTGCTCTGTTGTTTTTGAAAATGTTTTCAATCAAGATTATATTATTTAACTATTCATGTCATATTATAGCATTTTTGCCTTTAATCTTTTTAAAGAATGTGGATTTTATCATATAATATGAAATGTTTTATTAGTTGATGTGCCACCCTAGTCCTCAGAGCAAAGTGACAATTTAGATCAGAAAGAGACATTGTCATTTATTTATCCTGGAGGGAAATGATCCCACTGTAAACAGGCAGGTAGGGCCCATGCTCTCTAGAAGTGATATCAGCATAAGAGAGATGGATGCAGTTCCAAAATTATCTTACTTAAAATCTTGACATCCTTTGTGCCTATTATGTCAAGAATCCCCAATCTTGTGTTAGAACAGAAAAACTACTATATGTGAGTTTGTTTCACTTTTGAACACATCTAGAATGCAATTCTTATCTGATTTTTTAAAATATTAGATTAAAGAATGTTAAGGGTGGATTGTATTCTGAAATTGTACCTTTTCTTTATGTCCATAATCTTGTCAAGGTTACACTTGCCCTGCAAGGCCCTCAATTTAACAACTGTCTATTGTTGAGTTGAGCTAAATTGAAATCAAGAGAATATCCAAACCTAGAAAACAGAGAAAAGCATGACTTCCATCCGACAGGATTTGAACACACAACTGTTTTACCTGGAGGTCGTGGGAGCCAGGGCTTCTTTGTGGTTTAGGAATGTCAGGTTCAGCACTTCTGAGGCACAGTGCCCAGTATTTGTTTCTTCCCTGCCCACAGGATTGGGATTGCCTGTGTGCTCTTTGTCATATTGTTGCTGCCAAAATAAGCTCGCTGCCTGATGTGCACACAAAAAAATCTTGTGACACCAGGTTTCAAAGAAAGAAAGAGTCTTATTACAGAGCAGCTGGGCCAGGAGGCAGGACGCAAAGCCTCTCCCTGAAGTGGACAAATTCTGAGGGTCTTATAATTTTCTGGTAAAGGCATGATTATGATAAGGAATACAATGGTCTGAGGTGACAGGCCCTGGAATGGAATTTTGGTTGAGAAGGCACAGACAGGTTACATGCTTAGTTGTAGGACATGTATGAAAATGGCATGCATGACGATGGGCATAATTTTTAGTATTATAATGAGTTATATTAAGGTTCTGTGTTACTGCATATGTCTAGAGGGCCAATTTTGGCAGAAAATGGCTTTATCTAGGAGAAGGAAAACAAGAACTGGGGCGAAACAATTTCAAGTTTCTTCATTAATAAACATGAAGGGTTGTTAGCAGGGTGTTAAACACAGAAAACTATAAGGATATTTTACATCATCCATAATCACACCTTTTACAAGAGACAATGGTTGGCAGGCTGAGCTATATAAATCTTTTCCCCTGACGTTCTTTCATATGTTCATCACTTGATTCATTAATTCTGTTAAATTATGTTTGTAAGTCATTCTCTAATTAAATGATATTGACATCTCACACCATATAAAAGGAAAGCAGAAAGTAATAGTTACATCATATTTTATCACACTAATGTACAGTGATTAAATTACCTGATCCAATTAGTATTTAATTATTTACATGTTTAAGGTATAAACACAAACAAATACATAAAAAGCTTATCATTCCCTTGTTAATTTAACAGTGGTGAACATCTCTCTTCATTTAATAAACATAATCCTTCAAAAATACTTCATTTTTTATTTTATTCCTATTTCCATTTTTCTTTTACTAGATTCTTTTTTCTCTAGTTATTTCCCTTTGTTTTTTATATTTGTAATTTTTCTTATTTTCTAGCATTTTAGGAAGTTGTTTAGTTCATTCATTTTGCTTAAACCTTAAAGTTTTGACATTTTGTTTTTTCATTTTCATTTCAGCGTTCCTATTCTAAACTACTTCTTTCATTGCCTTATGCTTTGGCACCAGCCCTTTCTCTGATGTTCATTGTAAGTTCAGCTTGCTCTCTCATCAGGCATGCTCTATCTTTAACTGGATGACAAATTAACATCTATTTAGTATCAATTTTGTTTAAGTCCCTCATGTTTTTTGTTTGTTTATTTGTATTATTTTATTTTTTTGTTCCTTTTTTTTAAATTGAGGTACTGGGGCCAGGGATTGAACCCAGGACCCTGTATATAGGAAACCAGCACTCAACCACTGACCTACGTCAGTTCCCCCGAGTTGATTTTTTCATTTGTTTGATTGTTATTTGTTTTTTCCTTTTATTTTTTTAGGAGGCACCCAGAATGCAACCCAGGGCCTCCCATGTGGGAAGCAGGTGTTCAACTGCTTGGGTCACATCTGCTCCCCAAGGTTCTCATGTTTTAACACCCACTATTAATCGGAGTAAAACTTTAACAAAATTCTGTCTAAAAACTCTAAGAAGAAAGAGTAATAAAGGAAAGTCCATTATCAAATCAATGAATTCCAGACAAGCTGCCAGGTACCAAGTATAGCAAGTTCCAGATACAAAGGGCCAGTTGAACATGTAAATTGAATGAGAGAAGTCCCACCTCAACACGCATAATAGAGGAATTTCACAACACTAGAAATTTTTTAAAAAGGTAAAACTAGGAGAGGGTCATATACAAAGATCATGATCAGAGTGGTGAGAGACTTCTCACAAAGAATACTAAGAACACAGGGTGGTGGAGCAATACCTTTAAAAGACTTGAGTAATTGAACTTCCAAGAAACAAGGACCCACACCCCAGCAGACAGAAGGGAAAGTCCCAAGATAACAACTGAGCAGCAGGACTGGAGAGAAGCTTCAAGGTAAGACAAGAGGTGTGTCTCCTCCAAATGAAAGCTTCCTCCAGTTTGGATACAGCGCTCCAATAACACATGAGACACTTCCCATCCATGTGTCACTTAAACCTAAAACAGCTTTTTACAATTAAATTTAATTTTTTTATTTTTAAAGAAGCTTTAGATTGCATAACTGTTACATGGAAATGTAGGGTTTCCCATATAACCCAAAACTCCCCCTGCTGCACTTTCCCCATTAACATCACCTTTCATTAATGTGGTATATTTGTTATTATTGATGAACACATATTGGAGCACTGTTACTAACCATGGTCAGTAGTTTACATTATGATTTACACTTTGTACCAAACAATTTTATAGGTTTTCACAAAATGTATAATGGCCTGTATCTGTCATTGTAATGTCAATCAGAACGATTCCAATGTCACCCAAATGTCCCATGTTACACCTGTTCTTTCCTTTTCCTCCCCTCAGAACCTCTGGTGGCCGCTGTCTTTATATCAATTTTACAAGTTCTTCCATTGCTAGCATAATAATAGGTCTACTTTAGTCCATAGTTACATTCCCCCTTATATTTGCTCATTCCTCAATCTTGAGGATTTTAAGATGGTGATGCATACTCTGCATTATCTTGCTGTTATTTGGGAGGAAATGATGCCTTAAAAGATTTAGTAAATTGACAATTATCAAACAATTGAAAAGGTTTTTTGCCAGAACCTAAATTCATTCCTCTGTAGTTCAAAAAGCAATGCCATTTTCAAACATGTACCTAGCTTTGGGGAACTTTTTTCCAGAAGGTACTGGGGATTGAACCCAGGACCTCATATAAAGGCAGCAGGTCCCCAACCACTGAGCCACATCTGCTTCCCAAAGATAGTTGGTTTTTCCATTTGTTTGTTTTGTTTTTATGAGTTATCAGGGAACAAACCTGGGGCTTTGTACATGGGAAGCATTTGTTCAACCACTTGAGCTACATCTGCTTGCACTTGAGTTACATCGTCTTCCTGGGGAAATCTCTGAAAATGGTTGTGAAGGGCTGGGGAGAGTAAGGAAGTAGGTGGCGCGTTCCAGGCAGTAGAAATCACAAGTGTGTGATTCAAGGTGGCAGCGAGTATAGGTCCCATTGAAAGAGTTTGGAAACTTCCAGGTTGGGGCAGGGGATGCCTGATGGATGGGGGTGGGTGTCAAGGTGGATACAGGAAAATAGTGGCATGAAAGGTTTATACCAGATTCCGTGGCACTGGAGGATCTTTAGAAGGAAAAAGACTTGAGGAAAGAAGGGTTTCCTTGAGATAATTTTGGAGTTGACTTGGAAGGTAATTAGATAAGAGAGAGGAAGACACATGTGAAAAGACAAGGCTTAGGTTGAAGAGATCAGAATTAATTTTCCCAGGATGGATGAGAGAAATAATATTAGAGAAGGAGTTGTCTGAGCCTTCCATCTGGATTGAGATGGTGTTTTCTTCTCTGTTCACCTTCTTCTATCCTTATCTCATCTCCCATCACTCCCCAGGAAATGGGTGTCTTTGCTTAGGTTGAAAGAAGAGACATATATCAGGCAAGAGAATGCTGATGCCCAAGGTCAAAGTCTTCGTGCCAGAGAAACAATCAGGGGTCAGAAAACCTTCAATGAGGTGATGCATCTAAATTCCCTCTGAGAGCCAACACCTCCCTCTTCAATCTCTCTGAGGCTCCTGGCTGGGCACTGAGATCTAGAGGCCTTGACAAGGGGTCAGGGTTCCAAGCCCTCCCAGCCTGTGTTAGCTGGAGAGCAAATTTGTAAAGATATTTCTTTCAGAGAGCTCTGACTGCATCATAAATCCACATTTGATAGTTATATACATAGAATGTAAAAACTGCTTTACTATTAGAGCCAACTATTTTATTATGCATTCATGTACCTTTCCTGAAGAAAAGTTAGGGAATATCTACAAAGACGCATGTAATGTTATTCACTGCTAAGTGCAAAAAGCAGAAGTAGCAAAAGTAGAAGAAATATTCTGCGTGCCCATCAGCTGGGAATAGGGAAGAAATGAAAGCCACTCATTTCAGCCTAGGGAGTGAGTGCACCAAGCTGGCGGTGCCCTGGCGGCTCCGGGCTCCCCTATGCTGTGGCTTCACCTAGGTCGCGCTCCCGCCCAGCTTGCCCTCACTTCCTCCCCGCCGCTGCCGCCGCGGTTCTGGAGGCTGAGACGCTGCCTCCTTGTCGCCTTCAGCTTCTGCTGGGTCAGCGGCGTGAGGGACCCGCCTCGGTGCGTTATCGGAGACCCCAGACTCGTTGTGCGCCCGACCCGCGGAGCTCCCGCCCGTGTCCCCCTACGGGTCGGGGAGGGTCCGGGCACCATCTAGATGGCGACCCCGCCGGACGCGCGGACTTGGCCGGATCCCGCGCTGCAAGCGGGTGGCAGCTCTAGGTCCCTGCCCTCCTCTGGCCATGGCCAGTGGTGCGGGGCTTTGCTCTTGTCTCCAAACAACTGGGCATACCCACTGCCAACTTTCCTGAACAAGTAGTAGATAATCCTCCAGCAGATATATCCACTGGCATTTATTATGGTTGGGCCAGTGTTGGAAGTGGAGAAAACCCTAAGATGTGGTCAGGATAGGCTGGAACCCATACTACAAGAGTACAAAACAGCCC
>JAQZBX010028932.1:0-27574 GCA_029593785.1 Cabassous unicinctus
CCCCCCCCCCCATTATTGTTGTTTTGTGTTTGCTGTCTGCTTTCTGTATCTGCTTGCCTTCTCTTCTCATCTTCTCTTTAGGAGGCACCAGGAACTGATCTTGGGACCCCTGATGTGGGAGAGAGGCACTCAATTGCCTGAGCCACCTCAGCTCTCTGGTTTGTTGTGTCTCTCATTGTCTCTCCTCTTTGTCTCTTTTTTGTTGCATCAGCTCTCTGCACTGGCCAGCTCGCCATACAGGCCAGCTCACCTTCACCAGGAGGCCCCAGGAAACAAACCTGGGACCTTCCATATGGTAGATGGGAGCCCAATCGCTTGAGCCACATCTGCTTCCCATAATTATACTCTTAACTATAGTCCATAGTTTATATTAAGTTCCACTGCTTGTGTTGTACACTCCTATTTAGGTTCCTGCCTGCTACAGCAATGGGTTGGCTTAAACAGTGGGAATTTATCGGGTCAAGGTTTTGAGGCCAGCAGAAGTCCGAAATCAAGGCATCAGCAAGGCAATGCTTTCTTCCAGCTGACTGTGGCATTCGAGGGCTGGCTGCTGGTGATCCTTGGTCCTTGACTTTTCTGTCACATGACAATGCTCATGGCAGCCTCTTCAGGCTTCCTGGTTCCACTGACTTCTGGGAAAGACTTTCTCACCTTTAAAAATATCAGTAGCTATCACATACTCAGCACCTCTCTGGTCCCACATCACCTCATTACCCCTCACACTGGCCCTGTGAAGCAGGCATTCCTCACCATTCTACCCACAAGAAAACAGAGGCTCAGGAGCAAAGTAACTTGCTCAAGTTCAATTAGTAACAAAGCTGGAGTTAAAACTTCCATCTGGCTACAAAGCAAAACCGTTTGTGAACCATATTGCCTCTCTGCTCTGACTCCAGTGTATTTGGTTAACAGTGCACAAAATCATGTTAAAAAGCATGCATGTGGAAGGGCCTTTCCTCCATGGACAGGATACTGTGACCCAACCTGCCTTCGTTGTGGCAACATCTGCCCTCCTTTAGAATGAGATGGGTGAGGTAATTCTCAGGAAAGCTCTCCACTGGCTTCTTCGGCTACATCATCTCAAGTCTGGCACTTTGAGAAATCTTGTCGAATAGCAGTAATTGGGAGGGATTACTGTTGCCTGGTGACTCAGGAGCGCCTCAAACATGCACCTGGGTTTGCATGGAGACTTCTGAGTAAAGGGGTTTCCAGTTTCTGTGTGTGCAAATCATTAGGCCATTCCTGTCACCTGATTGAATAGACAATGGATGACACAAACCAGGGTCTATCTGGATGAGCCAGTTCTTCATATTCTGATCTGGGCTTTCAGATTTCATTCCTGAAGATGGTTTCCTCCAGGACAATTAGTAAAGAAAAAAAAATTTTCTTATGGAATATTTTTCTTTCCCTCTTTAAAAATAGGATATAATTAAATAAAAGATATTTTCTTCTCCTTTGTAGTAAGGCTGATAGGGACATTTACAGTTAACCAATGGGATCATGGATGTTTCCTCTTTCAGAGCTTCTTTTTAATGAACAAAATTATTTTTCCCCAAAACTATTTTATATAGACACTCAAATGAAAAACTGGCAACGGTGGGCTTCTCTGAATGATAAGAGGACACCTGGTATTATCACTAATATCACCCTACAGTGGAAAAGAGATAGTGAAGCAATGTCTCCAGCGGGTCCACTTTTCTAGGAAACAGTTGGAGACGATAGGGAGTGAGGAATTGAGAAGGTACACTGGTAAGAGATCACATCATGAAAGCAAACCATAATGCAGCACTTGACAGTGTCTCGATGGTTCTAAGCCTTTTATAACAATTCTATGCAATACATACTATTATTACGATGCTTTTTTACAGTTCAGGCCACTGATCATCGTAATGCTAAGTAACTCGCCCTAACCCAGCTGTGTCGAGGTGAGGCTGGGATTCCAACCCAAGCAGTCTGACTGCACAGCCCTTTCTTTTAACCACTACTTCTCTTAGAACACATGGGAAAGTTCTTACTGTGCACATGGAAGCGCGTCTTCAACAAGGAGATCTGCACGTACCAGATCGGTACATAGAAACAGAAACTGATGCTGGTTGGTCCGAGTGGAAAAGAAATTTATTAAAAGTGTATGAAATTAAAAGTACTTGAAAGTGCATGAGATACAGAAAATGGCTGGGAAGGAAGGGATCTGTTCAAGATTTAAAGAAACCAAAAGACAAGACATTTGGGGGAATTGTAGAAATTTGAATAAGGACTGGATATTAGAGGATATTCTCAAACTATTGCTAATTTTCTTAAGGCTGGCAATGGGACTGTGCATGAGAAACAAGCTGAAGTATTTAAGGGTGAAAGGTCATTATGTCTGCAACTTAGTGGCACACAGCTCAGTGGGCGTGCATGTGCACACACATGTGTGTGTCTGGAGAGAGTGCACCTACAAATGTGCACCACAAATTGCTGAATCTGGTTAAAGGTATATGGTTGTTCATTGTGGGTGTTTCCTGGAGCTTCCAGGGTGCCCACAACTGTGGTGATTCTGAAGCACACATTTCACAGAAAGTAAAATGCTGAATTATGGTCCAAGGTCAGCCAGCAACTTTACTTTGTCCTGGTTCTGCCTGCACCCACTGACCTCATGAGGATTTTGCAGAGAAATCAAAGGCCTCTTACACTGGCTGGCAAAACAAAGGAGAGTGGTTTTACCAGGCAGCCCCTGCCACTGCCCCAGACTGGGTGCTCCCAGCGTGGATTTGCAGCCTGTCAAATCCTCCCCCTTGACCAGAGAAAAAGACTTAGCAGCACGCGGGAATTCCCCTGGGTCTGTAAAACTAGTTGCATCTGCCCTACGCCCACATGCCAAGGGTTAAGGTACAGTGGAAGGGCATGGGTCAAACACCCCTTTAGACCTGGGTATGAGTTCCAGGCCTGACCCTAGTTAGCTGTCAGGACAAGGTCTATTACCTCACTTCTCTGGGTCTCAGTTTTCCCATCAGTGAAGGGAAGATAATATCACCTACTGGTGGTGTGTGGATTTGAGAACAAAACATGTGAAGTTCCTAACAATGTATGTGACCCTGTAGATGCTCAACAAAGGCTAACTGCTACTACTATTATTAAGAGCACTGGCTTGGTCACCAGAGAGGTTGCAAGGGGTAGGGCTGCGAATCCAGCTCCATCATGGACTACCTGTGTGGCCTGGGGAAGTTTCTTATCCTCTCTTTGTCCCAGTTTCCTCATCTGTAAACTGTTGATAACAGTAATACCTGCCTCTTAGGGTTCTTGTTAAAGTTAAATGAATCACTGCCAGTGAAGCCCCTAGAGCAGAACTTGGCACCTAGCAAACCACATAGAAGTGCCATTGTTATTATTGTCATCATCATCACGATCCCCATTTGACTAGCCTGAAATCCCTATTTTGCTCAGGGATTTCTGGGCTTCTCCTTCTCATTCAGGGTAGAGCTACATAATGGATGAGTTATCGTTTGCTGTGCAACAAAACTACCACAAACCTGGCAACTCAAAACAGCACACGTTTATTACCTCACCATTTCTATGTGCCGGCAGTGAGGACCCCAGGTGAGGCTGCTATCAAAATGCCGGCTGGCGGGAGCAGGTGTAGCTCAGTGGTTGAGCACCTGTGTTCATTCCCCTGTACCTCCTAAAAAAAAAAAAAAGCCAGTTGGGCTGAGGCTTGACCGGGAATGGAGCTGCTTCCAAACTCACTTGGTGTTTGGCAGAATCAACTTCCTGACAGCGGTAGAACTCACAGTGGCTCACATCTTCAAAGCCAGCAGTGAAGAAAGAGATTCTAGAATGGGGTCTGCTAGCAAGATGGAGTCTTGTTCTAGTCTGCTAGGCTGCCAAAATGCAATATGCCAGAAATGGGCTGTCTTTTAACAATGGGAATTTATTAGCTTACAAGCTTACCATTTTGAAGCTTGAAAATGTCCAAATCAAGGCATCATCAGGTGGTGTTTTCTCCCCCAAAGACTGGCTGTGAGTGATCCTGGACTCCACTGTCACATGGTAAGGTACATGGCATCTGCTGGTTTCTCCATTCTCTTCCAAGTTTCATTGCTTTCAGGTTCTGGCTTCCGGGTCTTTCTCTCTCAGCTTCTGTGATTTCCTCTCTGTCTCTTTCTGTGTATGCACGCTGTTTATGAAGGGCTCCAAAAAGAGGATTAAGACCCACCCTGGGCCACACCTTACTGAAGTGACCTAATCAAAAAGTCCCACCTACAATAGGTCAACACCCACAGGAACAGATTAGCTTTAAGGACATAATCTCAAGAGGTCCATCCAGCTTCAAACTGTTACAAGTCTCGTATCAAGTAACATAATCACATAAATGACATGCCATGACCTTTGCCAAATTTTACTAATTAGAGGTGAGTCATAGGTCCTACCCACAGACAAGGGGCTGGCAGAAGATTACACAAGAGTTTAATTCCAGAAGATGGGATCACTGCGGTCACCTTAGAGTCTTTCCACTGCACCCAAGGAGAGAGGTCTCAAGGGAGCCCCCCATCTAGGGGCCTGGTTCCTGCTTCCCACTTCTTTCCCATCAGTCCACCTGCAAAAATCTAAGCCCTGCTGCACTCTGATGGAACCCTGGGGATGGTCCAGTTTTGAACTCAACCCCAGCCCCTGGTAACCTGTATTCTAGTTTCTGTCCCAATGAATTTGTTTATTTAATTTATTTCTTGAGAGTTAGACCACACAATATTGTCCTTTTGTGTCTGGTTTATTTCATTCAGCACAAAGTCCTCAAGGTTCATCCATGTTGTCACATGCATCAGGACTTTATTCCTTTTTACAACTGAATAATAGACCATCGTATATATACATCAGATTTTGCTTATCCATTCTTCTGCTAATGGACAAATTGATGCATCAAATTGATGCCAATTTGAGGAATGGTGCTATGAACATTGGCGTGTCTCCTTTTTATTGTTTGACAATGAAGAAAAGCTACCTCTCTAATAAAAAAATGAATTTATAATTGCAACCCGTGAGTTTTATGGAATAAACCTTTATAATTCTCCAGGTCTCTCTCTCTTTGAATTGCCTAAGCTTAGTAAAATGTCCCCCCTTACACTGGTTTACTTGACAAGACCTCCAGCTGCTGGAGTTGGCTCCCAACAACCACAGAGTTTTGCAAATTCCACCATCTGGCCAGGGTTTCTCAGCTTTGGCACTATTGACATTTGGGGCTGGATAATTCTTTGTTGTGGGGAACTGTACTGTGCATTGTAGGATGCTGAGCCACATCCCTGGCCTCTTTCCACTAGATGTCAATAACACCCCCTGAAAAATATCTCCAGACATTGCCAAATGCTCCCTGGGGGGGCAGGAGGGGGGCAAAGTTACCTCCTATTGAAAACGTCTGGTCTAGGCTTCGCATGGCGTGGCAAAAAGAAACAAACCTGGGCTGGGAGTCAGGAGGCCTGCATCCCAGCTGGGCCCGCCGCTAACTAAGGGACCACGCTGATGTCAAGTTCTTCATCTATTGAGCGAGAGGCTTAAGGAAAAGAATTTCTAAACATCCTTCCAACTTCACAATTCTAGTGAACCAGACTCTTGAGAAGCAGAGTCTTTTTCGCCCAGTAAGGGAAGAAAAACCTCGGCTGAATTGTACTATTTTCCCTGCCTCCAGGCCTCCCCTTCCCACCCCTCCTCCCCCTCCTGCCTGTGACCTTCCCAAACCCCAAAGCTGCCCATGTGTTTCCCTGTTTCTTCAAGGATCCCGGCTCAGCATCCATCCATTGGGTGCATAAAGACTTCTCAGCATTTACTCTGCTCCACGTACTGTGCTGTGAGGCTTCCTGCCTTTTTATTCTTTACATAGAGGGTCCCCTCTGCTGTCCTCACTCCAGCTCATCCCGCGAACATATGCAAAATGTCTGTCCCCTAGAAGGCTTCCTTACACCGGAGTTTGATGGAGATGACGCACCCCACCATGAGCAAACCCAGTGGAGTCCTTGGCAGAGCTCAGTTTGCTTTACAGAATTTTTAACTCGCTTGTCCTTCCTCCCACTGGAATCCAGTATCCACTTGCATTCAAGTGTATATTCCTGACATTCGCACCATGCCTGGGCCGAAGCAGACACTCAAGGAATGTGGAGTCCCGGTTCCACCCCTTGTTAGCCCTGAGCCCGTGGGCAAGGGGTTTATCCTCTTGAAGTCTCAAGGGTCTCATGTTTAAAGTGGCGGTAACGGCTCCTCCCTCAGAGAGTTGAAGTGAGGAGAAATCGAGGCAACGCACGTCAGCGCCTCACGGGCCTGGCTCAACCCCAGCTCCATATAAGTTAGGGGTTTTCATTAGCTATTCTCATACGGCGAGTAAGGAAAGACGGGATAAAAAGGCTCCAGTGGCTAATGCTGACGGGTAGGAATACGAAGCGGAAATGTCTAGGAAAGAATTGGTCAGACGTGACCTGGGAAGCTTTTGTCAGCCAGCCAGGAAAGCAGGCAAGATGGGTTTATAGATTTGGGAATTCAAAAGGCAGGAAAATGCCTGGACCTGGTGGCCCCAGGTCAGAGAAAGAGCTTATTTTTTACAAACAAGTTTTGAGGCTACTCTACTGCCATCGCCCAATGATAGAAGCAAAATTGTCCCTATTTATGTCCTTCCTGTAAGTCAAAGCATCACCCCCTCCAAGCCTATTAAGCCTAATAGCCAATGGGTTCATTTGACCCATGACTGCCCAGCAAAGCAGTTTTTTGTCTTAGTTTAGAATGCATGAAAGGAGGTTTCTTTGTGAAATGTGTAGCCATAGGTAGAAAGGACCAGTGGTGGTGGTATTCAAAAGACTTCAGAAAACTGTCTTGTGCAGGTGCTTGAAGTTTGGAAGTCTCTACCCTGGTCCCGAGCTAACAGCTGAGCCAGGAAATGTCTTTCAGGGAAGCCCTATGTGTTCAACACCAAGTGTAGGCCACCTGATGGGAAAGAAACCCACCTAGCAAACTTCCTCCCAGTTGGCGGACACATGTCCAGATGAGTCCAGCCACCTGCCCCCATGACCTCATGAAAACGATACTACCAGATGTCATGCTGGCAGAAGACTTTAATTGAAGCTGAGAAATTGATTACATCATTTTGCTGTCCAAGCTTAATTCCCCTAAAATTACATCATGAAACCAGGGCATTATAAAGGATTAG
This sequence comes from Cabassous unicinctus, assembly GCA_029593785.1. Classification (NCBI taxonomy): domain Eukaryota; kingdom Metazoa; phylum Chordata; class Mammalia; order Cingulata; family Chlamyphoridae; genus Cabassous; species Cabassous unicinctus. The sequence goes on from JAQZBX010028932.1 coordinate 7,160, forward strand.
GGACCAAAGGAAGGTAGATATGAATAAGGTTTCCATATGCCCATGACTCATGTCTAATACTCCTGTCCCAAGTGGGCCCCTCGTGACTCACTACTGATATCAACTACAATCTCATGCGGCCTCCATATGTGCGGATTTCTGACCTTGCTCTTGAGAACAGGCTTAGAGAGAAGTGAGAGAGGCCACAGACAGGACACAGCCTCCCCAGTGGGGACCCTAAAAGTCTGTGCTTATTTTGAAAACTTTGAGGCGCTTTAGTCCAGTATTTCCCCAAAAGTGCTGCTGCCTGGGATGCCAGGTCTTATGTGGAAGACAAAGGGTCCAGTGGTCAAATATATTTGGGAAATATATTGGGTTTCCTCACTGGAAGCATTCCTGGAGCCCTCAACCTGCTGATGCTCACCATGAATCTCCAAGAGGGCTGTAGCCTAACCAACCTTTTCCAAAGTTGGTTCACTACATAACCTTTTCTTTGAAGGAGAATCTCACGGGTTTAGTACACTGAAGAACACACTTTGGAAAAATGCCTTTTTAGTAGCACTTTCTTTCAATATTCTCCCTTGCCATGAAGACAGAGTAGCCCTCAGACACTTATGTTTAAGATGGTGAATCTACAACAATCAATCTCTACCATTGCACCTTCTGCAACAGTTAGCCCCCAATTCCTACCAGCAGATTGATGCTCTCTGCTTCCACTGGGGAACCGCTGTCATGGAGCATGGCAATGCTGAGTCATGGAGCTTGGCAACTCTGGAAAGTATTATTTTTTTACCAGTGAGGGAAATGTGGCCCCCAGTGCAGAAGTGACTGGCTGGCTGGAGGTGAGACAGCTAGAGAACGGCAGAGCCAAGACTGGGCAGCCAATGCCCTTGTCTTTGTCCACAAAAAGGAGAGCAGCTTCCCAGTGTGCAAACAGACTAACTAGTTAATAAGGTACCGAAGTTACTAGTTACTAGGTTACTACATTGGAGAGTCATTACTAGATAGATTACTAGAGAGATCTAGCAATGAAACTTCCTAACAGAAGAGACAACCACACCCATGTGTTGGGAGGCAATGCCAAGAATTAGGTGATGAATACAAGTAATTAGGGGTTATCCTTTTCCAAGTTTCCATAAAACCCTGTGCATACCTCAGCCTAGCACTTACCACACCAAATTATAAGGATCTTTTTGGGGATCTCCCCCACCCCCTCCAAGACTTAGGATTCTTATTTGCAGACAACAGAATCTATTCTGGCTAGTTTAAGCAAAAAGATGATTTATAAAAGAACATTAGGCAGTTCACAGAACCTCCAGGAAGAACAGAGAATGACTGGATGTGACACAAAGAAGGACAATAGGAGAAATATCCAGCCACACCACAGGCCTGCTCTAGGGAGACTCCAAATCAGCTGCCACCCCCACTTGACACTTTTGATGCTAGGCTGGATGCTAAGAACTCACAGGGGGCCCTACAGCCAGAGATCTCCACGTCATGCTCGCCAGAGTACCTCAACTCCCTGCCAAAGATCACGACCTCACCTTGCTCACTTATACATTGGGTTCTCAAGCGGTTACACCTGCTAGACCAAGCTAGGTCACATTGCTCATGACACCTGCCAGGGAGGCTTGGGAAACATAGTTTGAAACTTTCCAACCTCAATAATACAGAGAGAAAAATTAGAAGAGCTAATCCACAGAACCTACCACACTTTAAACAGGCTCTCAACTGTGTTTTTGTTTTTGTTTTTTAAGATTTATTTCATTTATTTCTCCCCACCCCCTTGTTGTTTGCACTTGCTGTGTCTGTTTGTCTTCCTTGTTTCTTTTGGAGGCAACAGAAATTGAACTCGGGACTTCCAATGTGGGAGGGAGGCACCTAATTGCTTGAGCCACCGCCGTTCCCTGCTTTATTGTGTCTCTCATTATGTTTTTTCTTCTTGTGTCTCTTGTTGCGTCATCTTGTTGTGTCAGCTTGTGCACCTGCCCGTCACACCAGCTCACTGTCTTCTTTAGGAGGAGGCACCAGGAACGGAACTACGGATCTCCCATAGGGCAGGCGGGAGCCCAATTGCTTTTGCCATATCCACTTTCCTCAACTGTGTTTCAAAACATATGGGGGCATTTTTCGAAGTCTCAAGGAAGCATGCTGCTGGCATTATAGGGTGGGGACCAGTGATGTTAAATATCCTACAATGCATGGATCATCTGGGGCAACACAGAATTTTTACATACACACACATAAATAATGCTTATAGTGCTACCCACTGAGAAACACTAGACCAGAATGTGAGTTCATGAAGACAGAAAGTATGTCTTCTTTCTTTCCTCCAAACACAGTCTGGCACATAGGAGATGCTCAGTCAAGTTGTGTTGGATGAATGTGTAAAGAAATGAATGATTGGGTAGAGATTAAAGACTAGATGAATGGTCGGAATAAGAATGGAAAGAAAGCCCAGACCTAGAAGCAGCTAGATATCTGAGCTCCTAGAGGAGCTGTATTTCTCAGACCTGAACAATGAACCGGAAACATCAAAGAATCTCAACTAGAGATGAATTGAAGTGATTGCTTGACTGGCTGATTGGTTGATTAGTTGATGAGTGGGTCAGTGAAGGATTAGAGTCAAGCAGGAGAGATGGGCTGGGGTTGGCCATGAGGAGTCAACCAATCACACTGTGAGTTAGCCAGATGGAGATGAAGTCTCAGCACCATGAAATCTTCCACTCCACCAAGATGCTGATTTTATGTATATGCATCACCAAGCACTATGGACCATCTGCAGTCCATTCTCTTGGATCTACCCCACGCTTTCCTCCTACCATGGCCACACCACTTCCCACCTGTGTCATGGCAATGGCTGGGTCCCCCAACTGGCAAAGACACCGCCCCCCCCCCCAGCAACCTAACAGCTCATCTATGCTCCATGTCCATCTCTTCTAGACCATTTAACATAACTGGGTTTCCTGCCATGTTTCACATATGGAAACACATCCAGTGAAGCAACTAAAATACTATAAGAAATAGAAAAATGAGAAACAAAGGAAGAGAAACACAAATAGTCCAACCATTTGGTTCAACGTTTCCTGGGAGCTTTGACATAAAGGAAGTCAGATCAGTTATGTACATTCCATTGATGGAGAAGAAGAAAACCTTCAAGCTCCAAGTTCTACATAAAGAAATGACTCCTCTGGGGATTCACGTAGGGGACACTAGGAACAAAGTCCTCAGCAGTATCACTTACTAAAGATGCCATGGCAGATTTTATATGTTAGTTTCCTACTTGTGAGCCAAGAGTATAAAAATTAAAATGCAATTTGGAGAAGGCATTGTTCCCAGCAGACTCACTCTTCTTAAATCGGCATGAATCATGTTACTCCACAGCCCAGAACTCATGATGTGTCTTTCTTCCCCACTACATCCCAGTAAATAGCTCTCACATGGCCCCCAGGCTCTTCTCTACCCATGGAAAGCCGCTTTCCAGCACTCCCTGGCACACCGTCAAGCTCAGCCTCTGGCCAGCTCCTTCTCACCACTCTCCACTGTGTCTAAGCCCTCTTCTTCACCTTCCCTTTCTACCTATCCAATCCTGCAGGCCCTGCAAGGAGAGAGGTAGAAGGGGTAAGAATAAGGGAGGGTAAAATGGAGAAGGGAGAAGAAAAAAGAGAAGGAAGGGAGGCAGTGAGAGAATGGAGAGAGAATATTAAGACTTGCCTAATGAAGGGACTCTGCCGGACAGGTTCACATTTAAGGTTCGATCTCAGCCCCACCACTTCCCGGAACCTTCCCTTCTCTCTTCAGTGGTGCGGCTCTTGTCCTGCCTTCCCTCTTGCTGAACTTCAGCTGCTCTTTGAGCCAGCATCACATTCCTCCCCACACATGATCTCTGGCCCCTCAGGTTTTGGCAATACTAAGATACTTGACGTTCCTCCAAACATACCATGGTAGTCTATTCAACATCCATCCTCTGCTTCCTTAATAACAAACCTCGGGATTTAGTCAGAGCTGCAATGTGCCCAGCTAAGACTATATTTTGTTGCCTTCCTTGAATCTAGGCAGAAGTCTATGGGTGAGGTATCTGAGAAATCTCTTTTAAGTGTGCTGATTCAGCTACAAAAAGTAATAATATTTTGTCCCTTTTCCTTCCCTTTCACTCTTCCTGGAACACTGACATGCTGGCTGGAGCTTCAGCAGCCATCTTGTGAACTTGAGGACATATGTTACATTCCAAGCATGATAGAGCAGAGAGTGAGAGAGTAAGAGGAGTCAGGGGCCCCAATGACTTTGTGGCACCTCCAAACCAGCCCTAGATTGCCTGCTTGTGGACTTCTTTATGAAAAAGAAATTAGCCTCTATTTAATTTAAGACACTTATTTTGATTCTCCTTTAGAGAGCTGAACCTAAATCTAACTGATACAATAGCCATGTGGTTTCATTCCTCTGAGCTTTTGCACAGCTGTTTTCTCTGCCAGGATCACCCTTCCTTCCTGTCTTCTACTTGGCAAAGTCCCGTCATGCTCAAAGCCTCTACTGAAGCATAGCTGCCCATGTACAGCCTCTTTTGACCCCTCAAGTAGGGCCAGTCCCTCCTTCCCTTGAGCTACTCTCCTCTTCCCCAAGCCTGATTAACATACTCATTACTGTCCTGCAGTAGCTTACAGCAATCATTCTCAAAGTGGGTTCCTGGACCGGCAGCCTCACCTGGGAGCCTCATCCCAGGCCACGAACCAGATACTTTGAGGTGGGGCCTTGTGCTCGGTGTTTAACCAGCGCCCTGGGGGATTATGATGTGAGTTTGAAACCCCACTGATTTAGAGGCATCGCCTCTACTAGAAGAGAAAAGGCTGTATCAGTTCTCTTTTATCAAAAAACCTTAGGAAAATGCCAGGTAATAATAAGTGTTTCATAAATATTTAAAGAATTAAATAGTGAGTGATGAATGAAAACTTCTGAGAAAGAATGAGAAAGGAATAGTTTATGCAAAAACAGCACATATTCTCTACTCCAGAGCGCCCTCTGGAGCTTGGCCAGCTCACCTCAACTTCAACTCTTAGTGGGTCTCTTTCGGTCCAAAAACCCCAGGGCCAGATGTAGTCTCTAAAACCCAGCAGAGATTTTAGTCAACACTTTACAAGTTATATGGAAAATTCCCACAGAGGACCAAAAAAAAAATTTTTAAGCTATACAGGAAAAAAATTTTTAAACATATTTTTAAGGGACGAAGGAAACACCCAACATTTTTCATACTTGCCTCATATTTTCCATGAAAATGAAAGCTGGTTTTTTTTTTTTTTTACCTGCATTGAAACTGGGTTCACCCCCAAATGGTTTCATTTGCAAATGGTTCTCTGCAAATGAAAAGCAGAAAGCAGAGAGTACATTCCATGTGAGAACAGGGTGATAAGACGGCCCCAAATTGCAGCAGCAGGTAATGGGACTTGGCTGCCACCCCTCAGAAACACTTTGCTAGCCAGGACTGGCAAAGGCAGGGTGTCCCTCTCAGAGCAAACGAGCAAATATTCAGCTAAGCTAGCACCAAGCTCACAAAATAGATCACAGAAGAAAATAAAACATCGACATCCTCGCTATGCTTCTCCTACGTGGCTATAAGAGAAGCAAGGAAGAGGAAGACTGACTTTTTCTACTTATAAATTCACTTCCAAAAAAACCTTTCTGAAGACCTAATTGTGCCAGACAGAGAGCTCACTGGGGTTACACGCCGACCACCAAACAACTCTGCTTTCAAGTCCCATTAACAGACCTAGTAAGTGGGAGTGTACATCATCATCATCATCATCATCATCATCTCTAGAACTGTGACAGGTGTGGCTAGAACTGTGGCAGGTGTTTCTAAGACAACGTGAGAAATTAAATATTGGAAGTTTGTCTTTGATGAAGTAGTAAGGAGAAGAGAATGATTAACTATTCAGGAAGATTAGAAAAGCAAAAGAGGGTGATACTGAGTAAGGTTTTGAAGTTTGAATAGGAGTTTGCTACATTAAGCTAAGGAAAGACACCAGGAAATTATGTTGTCTCCAGAAATCTTTAAATGTGGATCTGCATGATGGACCCCAATATTTTAATTCATTACTCTCTTCTTTATATTCTCACTACTTCATATTCTCACTGCTGCCCACGAGGGAAATACATTTTAAGACTTTAAAAAAAGAAGTCTCAGTGGAGTTAAGGACTTTGTTCCTAATGATACAGTTAAAAAGAGGCTGAGGTGGGATTTGAACCCAGGTCTGCCCAACTCAGGGATGCATAGTCTTAAGCATTCTCTCTTTATAAAAGAACAAGCGTCTAGTTCCCCTGAATCAGAGACCAGAGGTGAGAGTAGCTGGTATGATAGAGCAATTTTCTTCAGAACTCCAGGCCTAACAAGGCTTCCACCCGCACTGACTTCCTTCCCGACTTCCACCTGCACTGACTGATGGTACAGGGCTTGGGGCACTCTCCAAAAAGCGAATTCAAACCTGGGACTTTTCCTACAGGACAAAGCAGTTGCTGGGCTCCTTTTTCTCTGCAGCAGACAGGGCAGTTCTTGGAACGGAAGGAACCAGATGCAGAGGGAGAAATCAGAGTGTGGCCCCCTGGAGGGTGGCACGGTGAAGGGTTTTTAGAACCAATCACCCCAGAGTTCAAATCTATAGGACCAGCTCTTTTGCAGAGTCCAGTACAAAATGAAAATGCAAGTTCCCCTGTTCAGAAAGCAGGAAAACAGCTTTTGCTTCTTTCCACCACAGTTTCTCCCTCAACCTGCCATAGGTCATTTTTTTTTAATAATTTTTTTTTAAAAGATACTTAGATTACATAAATGTTACACAAAAATTATAGGGATTCCCATGTTCCCCACCTCCCACACCTCCCACAACCTCCCACATAAACATCCTTCATTAGTGTGGCACATCACCTGCAATGGATATACACATCCTGGGGCTTTGCCACTAAGCATGGACCATAGTTCACATTGTAGACCACACTCTCTCCCACACAGTTCTGCATGTTATATGATGATATAAAATGGCCTATATCTGTCGTTGCAATGTCACTCAGGATAATTCCCAAGTCCCGAAAAAGCCCCTGTATTATAACTGCTTTTCCCTCTCCCTGCCCCCAGAGCGTCCATAGTCATTTTTATTCACCATTTGACGTTGCACCGCCTCGGGCATGGGGCCACGTGCAGGTGAGTACAGACCCGTGCAGGTGCGCAGTGCGTGCCTAACCTGGCCCTCGCCTCTTTATCCTGGCCCCAGCGTAGTTGCAGGGAGAGGGAGCGGAGGAGCCAGAGGCCAAGAACCCTTACTGGGGAGGTGGGAAGACAGTAAGAGAAAGGCCCACAGGTGAGTCGAGGCTCCAAGCCCCCCAGTGCATGCTCCATGACCCATGGGTCTTCACTTGCAGAACACAAATTCAGTGGTAAAATTATTAAGAATTTCAAGATAGCAACCACAGAGCATTAACCCCCAAGCACGAGTACGTCGCCCCTCTGAGCAGGAGGCAAACCCTCTGACCGAGCGCGGGGACCCTCTGAGCACAGGGGTCCTGTGCGGCCGCGCAGGTCTCATGCTCATGAAGTTGACCCTGCCCTGCCATTGCCCAGAGGTACATGACCTTGGGGCGGTGGTTTAATCTTTCCAAATCTCAGTGTTCTCATCTGCAGAAAGAGCATGGAAATACCTACTTCCAAGACGCGTGCCTGGAGAGCAGGACTCAAACCATTCATGAGGAAGGACGGTTTGTGGGTTTTGTTTTTCTAGTCCTTGGCACCCTGGCATGTGTCCCGACTGCCCAGGACGTTCACAGCTCGTGGTCCCTCTTTGGAGTTTGGCAGCACCAGAGCTGGTCTTCATCGGGACAAACCACTGATAAAATGCTCGGGTCTGGCAGTGCCAAGATGCCCTAAAAGTCCCTCAATTTTTCTACATCTCTTGCCAACTCGGAGCAGCAGATAGCTCTCAGGCAGCACCGGCCTGCAAACCATGCTTTGAGGAACAGTGATGTAACATGTCTCACATACTGCTAGACAGGCCAAAACATTGTTTTTGTTTGTTCGTTTGTTTGTTCTTGCCATTCCTTCTGCCAGAGCAGCCTTGAAGACAGTGGCTGCATCTTAGATGACACATCAAATGCCCTAAGAAGTTTCAACCATCCGCATGCCCAGGCATCCCAAACAACTAAGTCAGAATCTCTGGGGCGTGACCCAGGCCTCAGGATTTCTTAGTTTCCCAGGTGATCCCAATGTGCATCCAGAGTTGTGAGCTTAAGCTTTAGAACAAGAGAGCACACCTGATTGCTTATAAGGAGGGTGACATGCTCTTTCCCTGGAGATATTAGTCTTACCCCCACTTGACAGGTAAGAAAACAAAGGCCCAGAGAGGGAAGGGATTGTTTCAGGGCCATGCAGTGAGTGTGAGCCCTGCCCTAGCCCCTCACTTCTCAGAGTGCAGTTCCCAGAAGCCCGGCCACAGCAGCCTCCCCTGGGAACTTGCTAGAACTGGAGCATGGGTTTCTTTAATGAAATTACGTGACCCTCCAAAACTGTATTTTTGCCGGGTCTGCTATGACAAATACCACGCAGTGGGTGCATAAGTAACAGGAGTTTATTGTCTCACGGTTTTGGAGGCCAGAAGTCCAACATCAAGGTCCTGGCAGGACTCATCTCCTCCCCAAGTCTGTAGCGTTTGGGCCATCCTCGCCCACATGGCCATCTCTCTCTCCTTGCGCCTGCTCCTCGGGTTTCCTCTGGCTTCTACTAACGTGTCCTTTGCTTATAGGGGCTCTTAACCAGGGGTCCGTGAGCTTGAATTGAAATTCAAAAAATCATTATTCTTGTGGGGATGTGTTGGTGCGGGTGTGATATGTTTATTAAATAATACACAGCATAGTGTGGACTTAGTAAGGGGGCCGTGGCTTTCACCTGCCTGGCAGAGGGGTCGGTGGAGCACAAAAAGTGAAGGACCCCTTATAACTTAGAAGGACTACAGTTCAATGGATTAAGGCCCACCCTGGTTTGGTTTGGCCTCATCTAAATTGGATCCTCAAAGATTCTTTTCAGAAATGAGTCTACACCTCAACTGATAAAAACATCTTCAAAGATCCTATTCACAAATGAATTCACACCCACAGGGACAGAGTTGGGACTTGAACATGTCTTTATGGGGGACGTGATTCAATCCCCAACTCCACTATACACACAAATGTCAATTACTAGGCAACTGCCCCCTCTTGCTCAGCTGCCCGACTGCTCTGACATCAGGCCATATCCCCAAGTACAAATAGGGCTCAGGGTCCGGATGCCCGGCTGTGACTCAACGCCACCACTTTCCAGCTGGGTGACGATGCAGGAAACCTGAGCCGGGGTTCCCACTCTGCTGAGGGGTAGACTGTAGAAGCCCCTCCACCTCCGCGGAGACAGGCTCGGGGACTGCAGACATTCGCCCATATAAAGCTCACCAGCCACAGATGCTGGTGCACCATAAGCTTCAGTAAATGGCAGCAGCTACTCACCCAGTGGTCAGGAGCAGCAGCTCAGCCACGGAGTATCAAGCTCAGCCAGAAAGGGAATATTTCCGTCACCCCTCCTGGCAAAAAAATTAATAATAATAATAATAAAAGCTGTTCCCACGTTTCCTGTGACAGATGTGGCTCTCATTTTTTCCCTCCCCCTCCAAAAAAAAGTACTGTGGCCCTTTGCAAGCCCTTTGTTGCCGGAGCAGCTTTGCGAGGAATCCGGGGAGCTGTCGTGGGAAGCTCTCCGGGCATAATCCCTGGCGGAGGAGGGCCCGGCAGCTGGCCCTCCAGCTGGGCCCAGGTGGCCAGGAGGTGGGCGGAGGTGGCTATGGCGGCCCCGAAAAAGCCTCAGCTCCAAAGGACTGCCATGCAGCGGCCTCAGCAGGCATCGGAGAAGTCCGGGGCCCTCCCGGAAGCCTCCCGGCTCTCCTAACACCATGGAAGAGGAGGCGAGAGCTCATTCCTTCTCTGACCAGGCTGGGCTGGTCCTTCAGTTGCCTAAGCTTGAGTTTTCAGACGGAACTTGGTTTCCTTGATATTGCGGGCCGGCTGAGATGGGGAAGCCTGGACCCCCAGGCACACATCCTTGCAAGTGCTCTCCCTCCGGCGGCCTTTGCTTTGCAGGACTATGCTCTCAAGTGTAATGGCTATGCCAGCGAGTCTCAGGCACCTAGGGGCCTGCGAATGCCCAGGGGATCTTGTTATAATGCAGAGCTGGGCTCAGCAGGTCTGGGTGGAGCTTGAGACTCTGCAATTTGAGTAAGCTGCCAGGTGACACCGAGGCGGCTGGTGCAGGGACCGCACTTTGAAAACTGCCCCCAAACACTTGAGAAAGGTACTTAACTCTCTGAGCCTCTGTTTCTTTCTCTGCAAAATGGGGCAGTAATCGGCACCTAATCCGTGGGGTTGGTGGGAAGCTGCCCAGCCCGTGCAGTTAGTGAGTGGAGGAGCTAGGGCTCAACCCCCAGCTGCACCTCTCTGCAAAGCAAGGGAAAGATTTCCGGAACGATATTAGAGAAAGGTTTGGGGCCCAGCGACATTATTACTTCCAAAAGGCAATGTGGCAGCCTAATGGATTTTAGAATCAGATGTGTATGGCTCACTGAGTCTCAGGACATTCCTCTCTAACATATGGAAAATAATATTTACAAAAATTGTTGTTAGGAAGTTTTAGAGAAAAAAAGAAATCTTTAAGTGCTTAGGACAGGGCTTGGTAAGAGGCACTCAATAAATGTTCATGGCCTTTTTCCCTATGTTAGTTTTCCATTTTCCTATCTTCCTAGAAAAATGCAATTATAAACCTACAAGGTCAATTACAGATTTCAAAGGAAAATCATTCCATAACCATGAGCATGAAACACACTTATTAGTCCAGATCCCTTGGTTAGAAATGACATAAATTCCAACTCAAATTGGCTTAAGAGGGCATTTAGGTCTCACTTAACTGAACAGTTCAGTGGGGTTCAGGCATAGCTGGATTTAGGTGTCATGTAAACGTGTCTCTGTCTCTTGGTTCTGCATTCCATGGCACTGGCTTCATTCTTGGGCAGGTTTCCTCGCATGTGGTGGCAAAGATGTCCTCCAGCATGTCCAGATTGGCAGACCCATCAGAAAAAGAGGGCCACTTTCCTGAACATACCAGAAAAAGTTGCAGGGCTGATTCTTATTGAAGTAAGGTGCCTGTCCCTGAGCAAAAAAAAAAAAAAAATTTCATTTAAAAAAAATAAGTTTATTTAAATAACAAGATGCTTGACTTGGGGAAACTATCTAGGACTCATTTCTTTTAGAGTAAGTTACCCCTACTTAAAGGCAGATTGCCCTATATGTAATAGCTACATTTTTTTAAAGTTGTAAAATTGTTGTCCTTAGTGTTAAAATGAAAAATATTAAAATTCTCCAATCAAGTGAGGTATGCAAGCATTTTCCATATTGTTGTTTGTTATTAAACAGTGAGAGCCAAATAACTCCTTGGCATATAAAGAAAAGAGCTGACTGAGCATGCCACTTAAGGAGAAAGGGGTTATTTTCACAGAGCTGGTATTTCCACCCCCCTCCCATCTCCATTTGATGTCAATTGAAACATGCTATTGTCATTTAGGGAAAAAAATGCAATATGCTCATGCACAAATACCAGTTACTTTTTGTACAGTAAAGAAATCGGAAAGGGGAGAATGAAAGAATAGAGAAAACTATACTCTCATAGCCATGATGTGGTGGAACCAAATTGCAGTTTGCTAATTGAGACGGTATTATCGGTGTGGAGTACAGTAGCAGGCTCCCTTTTTAGTAGACACCTTGTGTCTGCTACTGGAACACATCAATTCTGTCTCCATCCTCCAATTCCGATGGTGTGTTGGTTTGGTTGATGGGCTGCCCATCAGATGGGAATCTGATCTACCTCATTGACAAACCCTGCTCCTCACAACGGGCTTTCAGTAGTTTACTAAGCGCTGTATGCCTCTTACTCCTAAACTGCACTGCAGACCCATCCTGCCTCACCTTCAAATTAATATGATCACTGTTCTCAGTCTTTCCTCCTTCCCTGGGTTTTTCGTCAGCCGTGGCATGATTCACAAAAGAGGTAGCAGGTTCACACCAAATGATCCCACAAGCAGCACCAGGAGTCCCCAAGCAAGTTTTTGTGACCTGCTCATATCTGGCCACCCAAACACTTTGTCAGGGTGGAAGGATGATAAGCCAAAAGAAGAATTGGATATGGATACCAGGAAAACAGGGAGCGGATGCGTGGCTGGCAAAAACCAAAGCCAGCAGCTGCCCACAGCCAGCCATCATCAGATCATCAAAACAGAGGAAATCTGAAGCAGACCTGTTGTCCCACTGCCTCAAACCCACAGTACCTAGTTCATGCCACTGGGAATCGGATTCTGCTGCAACCAGGAATCTCCCTTTGATGGGAATGTTTCTTAGAAGCTGAGCTAAATTTGTAACAAGTCTGATGACTGGAATTCTCTTCGGGCAAACTCACTGCCTCTCCAACTGTTCTAACTTCACATGTGTCTAAAATATTGCAAGCCCTACCCAGCCCCTCCAGGGAATTCAACTTCCGGTCCATTGAGCCCAGCTGTGTTTAAAAATGTAAAGTTGCTTTGGTAAGGCAAACTCAACTATTTTTGTGTCTCCAGCTTCAGGAGATTTTGCTAAACTGCTCCATCTTGTCAGAATTATCACCGTGTCTCTAACCTAGCTACAGACTTTACTCCTTTTCCTCATTGCAGAAGGAAATTCATCTTTCAGGTTCTTTTTGCTTTCTTTTTTTTCTTTTTTTTAATAAAGTAATTGTGGATTTACAGAACCACCATGCATAAAATGCAGGAACTTTTAGTTTCTTGAGGGAAAAAAAGTCTAGAAGAGTATAGGCTGAATGCTTAAGAATGTTTACCTCTGGTTGGTGGGATAAAGCAGGGTTTCACTGAAGCATAAGTTATTGTTTAAATAAAAATAATAATAAAGACACTTCTAAATTAAGAAGATGTCCTAGTGGTTCTGTCAAAGCCCACCACACCACATTGGTGAGTCAACTACTATTGACTTAGTTCTACAGTGAATAAGATCCCTCCCAAATGATAACAAATGCATAAACAAAATCTAAACAAAACAAAAGCAGAAAACAGAAAAGTGCATGTGAGAAAATCCCAGCCAAGTTTACATTCCAACTTCCTTAAAGAAGCAAAGATTTCCCATTTGGTGTAGAGATACTCGCTGGGGACCTGGGAGCCTGGACTAGAAGTCAAGAGTCCCAGCTCGGACTCACAATTCTGCCACTTTCCATCTGTGTGACTCCAGGCCAGTTGCTTCAACCATCTGGGCCTCAGTTTCCTCATTTTCTGAAAATATCTCTACAGTCTAATTTATAAGGTTCTTGTAGCATTCATTCATATGGGGCGGCTTTGAAAATGCTATAAGCATTGTAGCTGGTTATTAATATTCTTAATTATTTAAGCACGTGTTCCATCCTACCTTGCCCCAATAAAGGACAAAAAAAAAATTGTTTGTCTTACCCTCTGGTGCCAAAGACTTAAATGCCCACATTCCCAAGTCCACAGAACTGTAACCACCATGGTCCGTTCCAGATTGCGCTCTTATTAATTTATCATTCCCTTTGGCTGCATTTCCTACTTCCATTCCCCTCCTCCCTGCCAAAGGGCAACCATTTGATTCTGCTTAATACACAGCTTTTGGTACATCCTTTTTAAAAAGCTGTATATGTTTGTGTATGTGTATTTTAAGTTTATGTATATGGCATTGTTTGGTATTTCTTTTTTGCTTCCTGCAGATCTAACACCGTGTCCTTAAGATCCATCTATAGATCTGATCTGTTTCCTCTAATTGCACCACGACAACTCCCCACCTCTATAAATAACATCATAATGAACATCTCTGTTCAGATCTCCACGCATTTGCTGGCTCACGAGGGATGCGTAGACTCGTTTGGCTTGTTCTCCAGTCTAACATGCTTACAGCAGTGAACGGAGGTTCGTGTAACCCCCTTCTGCCCCCATCCTCACCACATTTGGCATCATCCAGCTTTCTAATAGATGTGCAGATATGGTCTAAGAGATATAAAGTGATATTTCATGAGTGTTTAATTTTCATTTCTCTGATTACTAGTGATATTAAGCCCTTCCTCATCTGTTCATTATTTAGTTGGGACATGGGAAGAAAGAAGATTCTTTTCTAAAAATTACCTGTTCATATCCTTTTCTCATTTTGCTGGGAATCACTATCTTTTTCCTGTCGATTTGAACATTTTCTTATATCATCCAGATTTTCTTCTCCCATTGTGTCAACTATTAACTTTGTCCATGGTGACTTGACCAGAAATCTTTATTTTGATGTCATCGAATTCATCTGTTTTCTGCTTAGTGCTTCGTACTTCCAGCAGAACTCATACTATTAGCATCTGTACCCACGTAACACCGCGTGTACCCCTCCTGGCAAATAAAACTCAGGCTTAAACTTTCCTGTTGATTTAAGCATAATAGCAAAGCACCTTGCTTTGGTAACGGGACCCTTTACAAACTAATCACATCCTTCCCCGCCTCCTTTCTGCTACATAAACCCCCCACTTCTTCCCAGCACCCTCCATCCCTCTTTCACAGCCTGCCTTGTATGTGCTACTCATGCTTTTTCATCTGCAAAATGTGAAGACTCTTTCAACTCTTGATTTTGCTTTTGAATATTTGGGATGTTTTCCATTCAGTACAGCACTGATATTAGCACATTTAATAAAAGTGCTTTCCCATTTTGGAGACGAATCCTAATGGTCCACGAGGAGCCATTGGTAGCATTGTTAGCATCACCACAATCACAGAACAGTGAGCAGTAGAAGAAGAAACAGAGAAGAGCAGTAGTATCTCTTCTTTGCAGGTCAAGAAGCTGAGGCTTAGGCTGCGTAACTGGCACATGGCTATACACCAAGTGGCCTAGCCTACATTAAAACCCACGCCTGCCTGACCACAAAGCGTAGATTCAACCCCCGTTTATATTGATATTTGTAATTTCACTGAAGTGCTGATTTGGAGTGAGGCTGATGGCGCAAGAGGGAGGGAGTCACTTAACCCGTGAGGCTGCCTCACTGCCCCTCAGCTTCGTGGTTATGTTAGTCCTGAGGGAACAGACAACTCTCATGAAGGGACATAAAAACCATAAAAACACAGAGCAAGAATAAAAACAAAGCCTAAGCATTTCCTTCACAAACATAGGAACTCTTAGATGTTTCTAGAAAAACTCCTCTCAAACATCACAATCCTGAGATACAGTGAACTCCTTAAGTAGGTTTTGGCTAAGAATGCAGTTTTAGGAATCACAAGGAATTAAGCCAAGAGGCACTTCCCTGCAAGCCACACCTTTTAGCAAAATGAGACATTAGCAACACTACTTTCTGTGGCAGAGAACATCAGGTTGTAAAACCTAAGCCCCCTCAGAGTCTAATTTAGATAATTATAGTTTGCCTCCCAGGGCTCTCCCTGTGGATCCAACCAGCTTTGGTTGTCTTCCTTCTAAATTGCTGGGCAGGGCAGGATTACAAGGCATGGAAAACCGAGGCGGGAAGGCGGCTGGATCCTCCATCAGCCGACTAGTCCCCCCCTGACAGAAACGAGTATTTTTGTTCAGAACACAGCACACCTACATTCAGGGCGACATAATCAGAAAAGTCAGCAAGCGTCTGCTGGGGATTTTCCTGTCAGTCAGCCTCTCCTGAGACGAGACGACCTCTTGCACTATGCTGGGACCCTGAATTCTCCTCCATGACAGACAGGGTTCCAGAACCCATAGAAGTTAAGAGTGGCTTGTGGCAGCCAGGCTGTGTGGGCCCAAACCCTGAATCTGAGGTACGTGATCTTGGCTCAACTCTCCTCTGTGTGCCTGAGTTTCCTGGTCTATGACTAGGGGATAAAGAACCTCCTCAGGGCAGCTGTGAGGAGCAAATGAATTAATACAAGCAGCTCACGTAGAAGAGGGCCTGCCTCTAAGACATGCTCAGCCAGCCATTCCATCCACCATCAGGTTGTTGGCTTCTCTGCGCTGGCTTGTCCAACGTCACTGAGCCATTGCAAATGATGAGAAATATTAGCAAGAGTAGGTTTCTCCATAGAGGTGAGATCCTATGAAGAGTAACAGGCCCTGGAATGTGTGGGAGAGTCCAGGGCAGGCTGTATCCTCTACCAGCTGTGGGGTTTTGGCTTCCACGCCTGCCCTTTCATTGCCTCTGTTTGCCCATCTGAAAATGGACACGGGTTGAATACATCATTCCTGAGTTCTCATACTTCTATTCGAAGACTTCTAACAACTGACAGGACCTGGTTTGAGATGTTCTTTGGGCAAGTCTGGGATGAAAGTAGGGGTTGTCGTCAGAGAAAGTTTTCACGAGGAACACGTTTGCTCTGGAATCAGAAGAGTGCTGCAAACACCCGAGGGAAGAGGGTGCCCTTTGTCCTCGAAGGTCTGATGAAAGGTCCACATGATTAGGGTCAGAAGAGCAAAGCGGAGAGTTTGGGGATGGGACCCAAGAGGAAGACAACGGCCACGTGATCTGGATTCTTCTTGACACGATGCTGAACTGCAGAAGGATTTTAAAGGAGTGATGTGATCAGATATGCAGAGAATGGCTATGAGGGGCAGGAGAAATGCAGGAGGACCTGTGCGTGGGCAAGAGAGGTGGCTTAGGGTGGGGACATGGGATTGGAAAGCTAGAATTTGAAAGCTCTGTAGGGGGTAAAATGGATGCAGGACTTGGAATTAGGTAAGGGAATGAGACTGGGATGGACCCTGGTGCCACTACCTGAGATAGGGACCCCCAGGCAAGCAGCAGATTAAAGGTGGCAATGTGTGTGTGTGTGTCTGAGATGAGTGTATCTGCATCTGAGCTGTGTGTAGGTTAACTGTGAGCTCAGTCTGTGGTGATTTCAATAGAAGAAAGTGATAAAATGGAATTATTTCCTTGTTTGGCTCTAAACTTTTAATATCTGGGCTCATCTGAAAGGAATGAGGAGGCTGTTCTCTTGCTTCTGCGTAGCCTTTAGAGCTGACTGAATGGCTTCCCATACATTAGCCCACCCTATCACTTAAATCCTCCAGAGTTAGGTATTATTATCATTACAGTTTTTAGAGGGGAACCGAGAGTTAACAAGGTACAGGGTCTTGCTCAAGACCACACAGAGGGCCAGAACGTGTGCCAGAATCACCCTCCAACCATTTGCTGAGTGCCTAGTGCACACTGGCTGCCAGTGGGTTCTAAGCTGGACCTGGGGTGTGGATAGGATGGGTTGGAAGCCCTGCCTTTTCCCAGGCTTGTAGGTTCTTTTCCCTCTCTGAGTGGGACAGAGAAGACCCAGCTGGGTCACAACACTTGGAGCAAGTTCCAGCACTGCCTCTGAGTTTCTGGTGGCCTCCCACCTGCGGTTGTGCAGGTTTGACTTCTCCTGGCCCCTGGAGGCACCAACCCTGGCCAGTGGGGGTTCCAGGCTGCCCATTCCCATTCTAAGGAGGCACATCTCTGCTCTGGGGGATATTGCCCAGGTGTGTTCACATCCACGTGGACGGGATGCAGAGGCTCCTGGAGTCTGGGCATCCTTGCACATCCTCCCTGGAGCTCAGCAGCCCTGGGGCGGGGGCGGGGGAAGCTCCCCAGGGTTAATGTCCTGGGCCCTGTCCTTCTCTAGTCTAATTCCTCTTAGCTGTTGACCACAACTCCCCGGGAAGGAAGAGTCTAACAGTGAGTGGGTTTCACTGATGGCAAAATATTGGGCTAATTGTCTAAACCGGTTGTCATGACAGCCTGGAAAAGACACCACCACTGAGACTTCCTGTGTTGAGGCCAAATAAGTCAGACCTGTGCTCCCAGGGCCACCTCAGCCCAGTCCCTCTCTAAGGACCTAAGACGTGGGATTTTGCAGCTGCCTGTGGCTGTGGCAAAGATGCTGTCAGGTCCCAAGGGCATGGCTCTGGGACCCGACCTGGGTAAGTCTGAAAACCATTCCATTTTTGCCTTAGAAGATGTCTCCTGGCAAATGCTTTTCTCTCTCCATCCTTGGTTAGGTGGCCTGAGGAATTCATTCCCTTGTCCTCCTTCCCCCACCCCCATTTCCCAATCTCAGCAACAGCCTCGAAGTTGTCTTAGGAGTCCCTCTGTATGTCTTTTAGGTTTCATAATTTAGTCTTTATTCCAGGCACTTGTTTTCAACAGAGATCTAATTATTACAAGTGGGGATGATTATAAAATCTGTCTTTCCAACACTGGAACTGCTTTTCACCTTACATTTTTCATTCTTGGCCTTTATCACAGTTTTTATAATATATTAGGATAATTTTCCTTACATAGGTCATCACCTCCAGACTTAAAGCTGCCGGAACTAGGTGTAGTTACATCTATTTTATTCACCTCTGTAGCTTTAGAGCTTGGCTGGGCACATCCTAGGCAAACACTGCTGAGTGAACGAGCCAGGGAATATCAAAACTATCTTTATTTTCTCTTTTATTTTTTAAAGTTAAGCCTGCCTATAAATACTTATATTTTATCCGAATGGACCTCGGGAAAATAGGGTTGCTTACCATTGATCTAAAGTGGTGGTTCTCAAACATGGCAGCATATTATATCAACAGGAGAGCTTTCAAAAAATACTAAAGCACTGGCCCCAACCCTAGAGTGATGGTCTCAAATGGCCTGAGTGGGATCAAGCCTTCCTATGTTTTGAAAGTTCCCCAACTGACTCAACTGTGCAGCCAGGACTGAGAATGCTGGCTGAGGGGTCCAGTCTGGGTCCATTGTTGAGCCCAGCAGTGAGCGTCCTCAAAGCCAAGTGTCTGGGAAGCCCACCTAATTAGATGGAACAGCCAAGTCATTGGATAGGGGAAAGAGAGGATGGGGTTCTGCCCCCAAATAAGAAACGAATAAAACCCAGGACACTTGTCAGGGCTCTTAGGGACAGACTAGACCTGCTGACAGACTGACATGCGTTGGGACAGGATGGGGACACCAGGGAAGGCCACATCTCACAAGCTGACTTCAGGCTCCGCAGGTAAGAGGCCAAGGCACCAAGACCGATGGCGGAGCCCACCCGCTCTCAACCTGGGGATCCTAAGGAACAGCCCGGCTCCCTCTTCCTTGGTGCAAGCCCAGCACCTACCAGACACATCAGCTTGAAATCCTTCAGAGCCTTAAGACAGGTGGCGCTGGGCACAGCAAGGACCAGTCAAGGCCAGAGAAATTCCTCTCTAATTTTCAAGGCCCATTTAGAGTTTGATGCTTAGAAAGCAGACTCTTTTTTTCTGAAAATCTAAAGAGCCCAAAGCCCCAAATAGACAAAAGCATTATTTATAAGCCCACACCCCCTCCCTCCATCTTTTAGGCATCATTTGTCAGCTCGACTTATTAGTCAGTTGTTTTTGCCTGTTTGTGTTTTGTTCCTGTTTTTAAAGTTGGTTCTGGGCCCCAAGAAAGGGACAAGATTGACAACTTGAAGAGAGAGTGGCCCTCTCCTCTCAAATCTGGAGGGGCGGATATCTCCTTGGCAATCAGCCAGCCTGATTTAACGTCCTCCCTAATGATGAGAAAGAGGGGGAAAGGGCTGGTGATTAAAATCCTGCAGACAAGCCTCCATCAGCAGGTGTGCAAACCCAGGGAGAGTCCAGAGCAGCACAAAAGAGGCTGCCAGGAGCTCGCCTCCCCTCACCCCCACCCTGAGGGCCCACATCGACGGGGTCAGACCTGCCACGAAACCGTACTGCCCTCCCCCACACCAGGCACCGGCCACCAGATACCTGGAGTGTGGGCCCTGGGCGGGATTCCCAGGAACACCGGGTTGCCTCCTAGATAACATGGGCAGGAGAGGGCCACTGGAACCACCCAGGGCCCAAGCGCAGAAATTGGGGCCAGAGGGAAGCGGGAGTGGCTCGATGGCTAGAGCTCCCGTTTACCATGTGTGAGGCCCCGGGCTCGCTTCCAGGGGCCTCCTTGTGAGGGCGGGCCAGCCCGCGCGGCGTGGTGGGCTGATGCAGCAGGACCTCACAGCAAGGGGGAGATAAGCAGACGCGGAAGAAACACACAGCAAATGGACACAGCAAGCACAAGCAGCAAGGGGGAGATAAATAAATAAATAAATAAATCTTTAAAAAAAAAAAAAAAAAGAAATTGGGGGCAGAGGGACACAGCGGCGTGGTTAAGGCACCTGAGGACAAATAGTGTAGGGGGGCCCTGAACGGAGATAGCTAGAACTAGCAAGTCTGCAGACAGGAAGTAGTTTAGAGGTTACCAGGGGGTGGGAGGAGGAGGGGGTTTTTGTTTGGTGGGTATCAAGTGTTTGTAAATAAAAATGTCAAAATTTAATTTAATTTAAAAATTTAAATAAAGTAAACTAGTCTTGCTAGAACATTGTATTCCTCACTGAGCTGTCAGACTGGTTC
>JAQZBX010028933.1:0-27566 GCA_029593785.1 Cabassous unicinctus
TTTTTTTTTTTTTTAACAATTTATTGAAGTATATCATTCATACATGAACATACATAAACTATATGTCTTCAGTAAACATCATGAACTTACCAAACAAACATTCATAACATCATTCAGGGCTCCCACACGTCACCCCCCCACAAACACCCTGTATTGTTGTGAAACATTTGTTGCGACTCTGTGTCCATTTCCCACCCTCTTTTCTCATCCTTCTCCTCCTGTCTTCACTGAGATTCCATCCTCAGAAATTCTGATGTGGGAGAGAGGTGTCCTACCAACTTCACCACCTTAGTTCCTGGTTTTTCAGTGCATCTCATTTTGGCTCTCCCTTGTGTCACTCTCCTGTTATGTGATCATCCTGCTGTGTGGCTCGTGGGACCAGGCAGCGCACCCACACATGGGACCTGGTGGCGCTCCTGCACATGGGGCCTGATGGCTCACCCACTCATGGGGCCTGGTGGTGCACCCCCGCATATGGCCTGGTGGCCCATGTGCCTTGTATATTTTTCTTTTTTAAATTTTTACTGAGAGGTCCTGGGGATTGAACCCAGGTTCCTCCATATGGGAAACAGATGCCCACCTACCTGAGCCACATCTGTCCCCCTGATATATCTCTTAAGGTTGACCAAAGATACTCAAAGTTACTGTCTTTTCCCATACGGGATGGTCATATAATAAATCAGGCTTAGTTTATCACCACCATTCCAAAAACCAGACCTAGGGAGAAAAACTAGGTCTGGGGACACATGCATGGTTTCTAATATAGCGAATGTTTAGTCTACCCTGATTATCACAAAATCAGGACAGCAAGAATATTCACAAACATATTTCTTATATACTGAATGTATTTGATGATAAAGTGCTGTTGTGCACATCAAATTTTATGGCTTGGTGGATCAGAAAATAAACCAGTGCATGATAGGCAACTCAGTTCTCATGACAAATTGGTTGACTATGTTTAAGCAAGCACTTGGCTTCTACTAAGACCCAGTAACAGGGCAAAAGATGTTTTTCAAAAGGTGAGACTTTATCTAGAGAGGATGACAGGCTTTTTTCCAAATTCCTAAGGATCTGCATTGTGATTCTCCCTTAGGGATATGCCAAAAGCTCCAAAGAGCCTCTCCATTTGCCACTGAAACTTCCAGCACCATTGGATCTGCTGGATCATAGGGCCCAAGTGGCTAAGCAACTTGCACGGCAACCTGAACTGTTGAAGAGCCTCCTCTTGCAACTCACTAGACAAAACTAGCAGCATTTCAGGTCATTTAGTAAATAGGCTAGAATACCAAAGCCAAATGAGAAATATGTTGCCTCCAAAATTGAAAGAGTTCAAATAGGTGTTGTGCTTCCTTTTTAATTATAGGAGGATCCAGAAGCAACTGCTTATCCTTGACCTTAGAGGGGATATTTAGAAATGACTTGAACCTCTGGACACCTAAATTTCACTGAGGCTGAAGATCCCTGAGTTTTTATTGATTTTTCCTGCCACCCTCAGAAATGCAAATGTCTCACCAGTAAGTCGAGTACTTGCTATTTCTTCTTCACTAGGTATCATCAGCATAATTTCATCAATAGAATGGACAGTGTGATGTCTTGTGGAAGGAAAAGATGATCAAGTTAGCTAGAGTTGATTATGAAATAACCTTGGAGGGTTGATATTCACCAGAGGTAGGACAATGAAGGTGTATTTCTTTCTGGCATTGCCAGCTGAAAGCAAACTGTTTCTGGTGATCTTTACTAACAGGTATCAAAAAATATATAATTTGCCAGATCAGTAGCTACATACCATGGATGTTAACTTCCCAACTTCTAAAACAAATACCATACAATTGGTTGACTTTAACCATGGGAATTAATTGGCTCACACTTTTGAGGCTAAGAGAAATCCAAAATCAATGTGTCAACAATGAGATATTTTGTCCTTAAATACTGTGAAATTCTGGAGCTGACAGCTAGAGATCCTTGGGTCCATGGCTTTTCCCTCAAATCTCAGTAAACATGTTTATGCCATCTGTTTTCTCTTCTGGGTTCCTTATCCTTCCATCTTTTTCCTGTGATGTTCTCTTTGTGGTCTTCTCTATAAGGCCTCCAGTAATCAGAATTCAACCCATCTTTATTCAGTTGGATACATCTTAACTAAAAATAACATCTTCAATGGTCCTAGTTACAATGGTTTCACACTCTCTGGATTGGATTAAGGTTAAGAAGAAGTTCTTCTGGTAACATAATTCAAACTACCACTCTAGTTAGCAGTGTGTGTTTGATTTGCTAAAGCAATGATACCACTTCTTGATCAGCAGCTGCTATTGGACTCAGCATCTGGTTATGTTCATGATAATCCACTTTCATCCTCCAAGATCCATCTGTTTTTTGCACAGCCCAGTAGGATACATGAAGGGGATGTGGTGGGAATCACTAGCCTTGCATCCTTCAAGTCCTTGATGGTGGTGCTAATTTCTGCAATCCCTCCAGGAATCCTCTGTTGCTTATGTTTCAATATTTTGCTGGTTAGAAACAGTTCTAATGGCTTCAACTTGGCCTTTACTACCACAATAACCTAATTTCACAGTTCATTGAACCAATGTGGGGTTTCTGTCCATTGCTTAGTATGTTTATTTCAATTATACATTTTGGAACCGAGGAAATCACCACAGAATAGGAGCATAACCCATTGGAATCACTGCAGAGACAGACCTGAACTAAAACTCCATTGATCATTGATTTCCATAAGCCCCTACATTTATTGGAGGCCATGGTGTTATTTTGGATCTCATGGAATTCGGGTCAGATCAGAGCCAGAATGTGGTAAAGCCTGAAAATTCTGATCATTTCCTTTTCCCCAATGCACAATCACCCTGGTTAAAGGCCCTTGGTCTATTTAGTAATTGCTGGGGGTAAGATTAACAATATGTTTTTGGCAGCATAAGAGTGACTTTTTCCATTTGTACTACTGTTGGCTTCATTCAAGGGATTCTGGGCCTGTAAGCTGTCCCAAGTCTAGAAAGTGATTGAAATGCTAAGAATTTGTTTTTGTGATTCAAAGTTAGGCTTTTCTTCACTTGACATCAAAGTCATCTGCTTAAGAATCTGGTAGACTGCCCATCCATTTCACTTCTAGGGACCCCAAGATCAACTAGCCAATACCACATGTGATAGCTGGAAAATGTGCTTTTCAAATTTTTCTTTTCTTAAGCAGATCTGAAAACTTCCTATGTGCTCTCCAGATTGAGTTGAACTGGTTATCTATTAACCTAATCTTAGTAGCTTATATGCTTTGTTGTTAGTTCTTGTAAGGACATTAAAGAGATTTTTCCATTTCTACTTCCAGTTATATCAAGAATAAGATAACATCTCAAAACAAAACCACAGAATGTGGCCAGGAACACCTTATAGCGCAATAAATTTGGAAATTTCCTTAGGCCATGAACAGGAAAAACAAGCAGGAGGTTGGCATCCTTAAGATAACACAGGAGTAAAGAATTTGCCCACATCCTCCTCATGAAAACATTTTTTTAAAAATCCAGCATCATTCTAACATGGCAAGAATGCATCAAGTGGTCATTACTTGATCTTGGAACCCTACTCCCTTTTCCTGGCCTATAAAAACTTTAGCTTCCATTCTTTACTTTGATCAAGTTTTGGGGAATAGTCCCCCAGTTGTTGCTTGTACACTTGCAAGAAATCATTGTCTCAATGAGTTTCTCATTTGTAGCACCAGATTGTGCAGTCCCTTCTATTGAAATATCCCTGCTTATGGTAACAGAGGTCTCTGTGAGTCAGACTATTCTGATAGCAGCTTTTACTCTGCTGTCCATTAGGGTAGCTGTAACAAATGTGACATACCTACCATATCTTTGACAATTAAGTGCTGCTGCATGGCTTTTGCTATCCCAGAAGATGGCCATCCCCATTGTGTTTAAGGATATAAGTTCAATGACAGAAGTCCCCATACTAATATTTGATATACAGAAAAAAGTGTCCAAAGGGACCTTCAGGGAAAGTGATGATGGAAGTTCTCTCATAATTTGTTCCTCATAATTGGGGTAAAAGGTGTGTCCTCTGGACATTTTTTGGGTGGGTGAGCAGGTCTCACATGATAAATCTACTTAAACATTCTGATATCTCTAAGCATTTTGATATCCTCATCTACATTAAACCAGGGCAGTTCTGGCCTTTCACACTCACTTACTGTAGGCCACTGTTTGATCCATAGTCACCTAACCAACTGAATGAACTGATTCAACCTTTCTAGCCCCTTGAGTTACCTTATTGAATCCAGAATCTCTTACCAATAAATTCACCCTGATCCAACTTTTTGTTCCTCCCATCATTATGCCACATCCTTCATGTCCATTCCCACATATATATACCTAAATTCTGCCTGTACATTTGAAACCTGATGCAGTTCTCTTGGAGTGCAGCACACCTACCCATGGGTCACAATTGGTACCTCAACTTTTGTGGTCTGTTGGGACTTCAATACGATATTAGGTCTGGGATAAAAAGGAGGGTGATGGTGATGGGTCATGAGGGGAATTAGCTGTGTCTCAAAAGCCAACTACTCAGGGTTTTCCAATACAGTTACATCTGTGGAAACTGGGTTAATCCCTTCAGATTGGAGTGGGAAAGCTGATTCCTCAGGGCAGACTGGAGGGCAGGTAGCTGATTCCTCAGGACAGAGCAATACAGGTTTATCTGGCAAAAGACACTCTCTGCCATCATCATGCATACGGCTCCATTTCATCTCTCAGGATCCCATTCCTTCCTGATGAATGCCCTCATTTTAACAGCAGACACCTTGAATATTAGTAACTCAATCTGCATTGTAATTCAGCCACTCACTCCATAAGACTACGCAGCTCATTTTCAGAAATCTCAAGCTTGTAAGTGCAAAAACTAATAGCATAATTCAGAGCACATATAGCAACTTTATGTCCTTCAGGTGGTGTTGGAGGTGCAAATTTGAAGTCCTGAGTTCAATCTTTAATAAATTTATCTAGGAAAAAACAGCTTTTATATTTTTTAACTTCTTACTTTTTCATTTTAAAAACTCAGTTAAAATATCAAATACCCTGTCACGCAGAAGATTGCCTCTCATGAGCATTTGAGTAGTAGTATCTAATGGTGATATTTTGTGAATCTCTATTACAAATTCACAGAATGGGTTATCAATGATTGCTTGATCACTGGAAAGAGTTATGACTCCTTCTTAAATGAATCATATGACAAAACCATTTGAAAACCCCAGAACAAACTCAGAAATTCCATCCTTAAAACTGTTTCAGAAAAAGCATTCTTGTTATCAAATCTGTATTAGGTGCTTTGATATTTGTTCATCAACTGTAACAAATGTGCCATACTCATGAGGTATGTTATTGGCACAGAAGGATATGGGGACACAGGGAGTGGAGTATATGGTTATCCCCTATATTATCTATGTGACTTTTCTGTAACCTTAAGTCATTTGGAAAACAAAGTGAAAAAAAATAAGGCACTAAGGAAACATACAGAAGAAATTGTTAATACACATAAATGATAAGAGATCTTACAGTGATGAAAGGCTAAATGGAAAACATATTTTTATTTTTTTATTATTTTTGTTGGCTTTGTTTTAAGGAAGGTTTTGGATTGAAGAAAGTTTGCAACTGTGACAGAGAATCATTGGTTTGGGCTATCAGTGGTGAGCGATGTGTGAGAAGGGGTCCTCTATTAGTCAGCCAAAGGGGTGCAGATGCAAAATACCAGAAATCTGTTGGCTTTTATAAAGAGTATTTATTAGGGGTAGAAACTCACAGTTACCAGGTCATAAAGCATACGTTAGTTCCCTCACTGCATTATTCAGCCAAAGGGGTGCTGTTGTAAAATACCAGAAATCAGTTCTCTTTAATAAAGGGTATTTATTTAGCATAGAATTTTACAGCTATCAGGCCATAAAGCACAAGTTACCTCCCTCACAAAGTTTATTGCCACGTGTTGGAGCAAGATGGCTAGCAACATCAGGCGTCCTAGGTTCCTCTCTTCCTGAGGCTTGCCGCTCTCTGGGTTCAACTGCTGTGTTATCTCCACAAGGCCAGTTGTAGACTTTTAGGTGAATGGCTTCTTTCTCTTCCTGGGGACTTCTCTCTTTCCTCATGACCAAGCTCCTCTATGTGCTTACTTTCCAGGGCTCCAGCTCAAGATTCCAACATCAAACCTCCAACTCTGTCCTTTGCCATGTCTTTTATCTGTGAGTCCCCACCCACCAAGGAACAGGGACTAAACACCCTACTGATGTGGTCCAATCAAAGCCCGAACCATAATTTAAGTGAAAGTAAAACCTCTGAATACAGTACAATCTAATATGTCCAAAGGAAAAGACCAGTTTACAAACATAATCTAATATTTCTTTTTGGAATTCATCAATAATATCAAACTGTTACACTCACCAAAGTCTGTTGCCACCTGTTGGAGCAAGATGGCTGCTGATGTCTGAAAGGGTCTGGCTTCTTGTATTCCTCTCTTCCTGGGTCTCATTCCTCTCCAGATTCAGCTACTCTGCTCTCTCCACAAGGCCAGCTTCAGACTATGGTTCTTCTCTCTTCCAGAGGCTTCTGCCATGTCTAATGGAGCCTTCTCTCCTTCCTCACATATCTTCTCTGTGTGTTTGCTTCTCTGGTCTCCAATATGAAAACTCCAGCATCAAAACTACACTGTCTGCTCTGCCATGTGTTTTTCTATGTGAGTCCCCACCCACCAAGAGGACACGGACTCAAAGGCCTACTGACATGGCCCAATCAAAGCTTTATTCATAATTTAATCAAGTAAAAGTGATTTTTACTGAGTCCAATACAATCTGAAATGCCCAGAGGAACAAACCAGTTTACAAACATAATCCAATATTTATTGTTGAAATCTGTAAATAATGCCAAACTGCTACAGGTGCACTTGGGGGATGCCTCTATGGAATATGATTGGATTCATGTTGTCATGAAGTGTTGTCTCAGTGGGTGGAGACCCACACAATAACTGACGGAAAATTGAATTCCCACCCTGTATAGTCCAGCTACTTTCTTTACTAGGGTGGCAAGAAGCTCTAGAGTAAATGGGCCATACCTAGTGAAGGAGGACATACAACTATGCCAGACCTTTTTATTGGTGATTATACATATGAACCTCACTGTTTTGAAATCAAAACTTAGCCTAGTAATCTATATTGTCTAAGAGTTAACTCCTGAAAGCCTCCTTGTTACTCAAATATGGCCTCTCTCTAAGCTAAACTCAGCATATAAATTTACTATCTTCTCTCCAACATGGGGCATGACTCCTAGGGATGAGACCTCCCAGAACCAAAGGAGTAATACCAAGTGCCAACTAGTGATGCATTTGGAAAATGACCTAGACCAAAGATGGAAGTATTTAATACAAATGAATTTTTATGGCTAATAGATTTCAAAGTGATTTGGGAGGTCATTCCAGAGGCTACACTTATGCCTCAACTAGGGGTGCTCCTCATGGATCTAGAGACATCCAGATACTTTAGGCAGAGCAGACAACGCAGGAAATTGGCACCCCATCAATTGGCTTTACCTTGAAATATATGATAGCTTATCCCAGGAAGACAAGAGTCTCTGCAAGTGCAAGCAAAAAAGTTTCATCTATCTGCCCCATGAGATCAAAGCCCTCTCTCAATCGGAGACAGGGTAGGCATCACCATCACCAAATCCTCAATATTGAGGAATGAACAAACCTAAGTGGGAAAATGACTATATACTGAAGTAAACTTATTATTGTTCTAGAAATGGAAGAACTTTTATCTTTGATATAAAGGTCATGACTACCAAAGTTTCTGAGGGGAGGGAGAGGGAAGAATAGGTATGACATTGGGACATTTTTGGGACATTGGAATTGTTCTACATGCCATTGCAATTCTGGATACAAGCCATTATACAGTTTGTAAAAACCTATAAAATTATGCAGTCTAAAGTGTAAACCATAATGTAAACTATAGACCATGGTTACAAGCAATGTTTCATTTTGTGTTAATCAATTTTAACAAATGTAACACCCTAACGAAAGATGTTAATGTGAGAAAGTGAGGAGGTGCAGGGGATTGGGGTATATGGTAATTCCCTGTATTTATTAATATATTTTTATTACAGAAGTTGTGAACTTTCAAAACAATTATGCACATGTGTGGAATTACCATACAACATCCTTTCACCAACAAACCACACTGTTGCAGAATATTTGTTGCAGATTATGAGATAATATAAATAACCAGACTATTAAAATTGACCATTGTTTATAGTGTAATTTTGGCATATTTTTCCATACCCCACTAGTCTTAATACAGTACATCTTTGCATTGATGCAAGAACACTACAGTATTGCTGTCAAATACAGTCTATAGTTCACACCAATTGCATTTCTCCCATGCCCCTCCACACCCCCACCACCCAGTAACACTGATGCACATTCATTCCAACTCACAGGACACTCCTGAGTTTGCACTATCAACCACAATTCTCATCCACTCCTGGTTCCATTGTGCCATTCAGTCCCCAGACAATTCTCCTGCCATTCTCTAATCAACATCCACATCCCTAGACTACCCCTGTCAGCCACAATTCCATTTATATAGCAGCTGCTATAGCGATATTACCATCAAATTACTCCATTTCCACACTTTTACAGTCAAATTAATTAAAACTCCTACATGCATTAAATGTCAATACTCCTTCAAAGCCCTCTTTTTATCTCCTAACATATACTATGCTTCTAACTCCTTGTATTTATTCTTCTTCTTTAGTTCATATTAGTGAGACCATTCAATATTTGTTCTTCTGTATCTGGCTTATTTCACTTAGCATAATGTCTTCCAGATTCATCCACGTTATCATATGTGTCCCAATTTCATTTCCTCTTACTTCAGCATAGTATTCCTTTGAAAGTTTATACCACATTTTGTTTATCCATTCATTGGCTGATCGACACTTGGGTTGTTTTCATCTTTTGGCAATTGTGAATAATGCCACTATGAACACCAGTGTGCAGATATCTGTTCATGTCACAGTTTACAGTTCTTCTGTATATATTCCTAGGAGGGAAATTGCTGGATCATATGGCAGCCCTATGTTTAACTTCCTGAGAAACTGCCAAATTATTTTCCACAGAAGCTGCACCATTTTACAATCCCACCAATAGTGAAGAAGTGTTCTTATTTCTCCACATCCTCTCTAGCACTTATTACTTTGTTTATTTTATTTTATTTTATTTTATTTTATTTTTATTAATGTCCTTTCCATTTCTATGCAGTGTGAGATGACATCTCATTGTTTGGTTTGCATTTCCTCATTAGCTAGTGTTATGGAACATTTTTTCATGTGCTTTTGGCCTTTTGTATTTCTTTGGAGAAATGTTTAGGTAAATCTTTTGTCCATTTTTAATTGGATTGCTTGCTCTTTTAGTGTTGAGTTGTATGATCTTTTTATATAGAATGGAAATCACACCTTTATCGGATATGTTGCTTCCAAATATTTTCTCCCATTGATTAGGTAGCATTTTCACCTTCTTGATGAAGCACTTTGAATCACAAAAAGTATTTAAATTTGAGGAGGTCCCATTTATCCATGTTTTCTTTCGTTGCTCCTGCTTTTGGTGTAAGGTTTAAGAATGCACCACGTACCACCAGATCTTGAAGATGTTTTTCTCTATTTTCTTCTAGGAGCTTTATTGTTCTATCTTATATATTTAGGTCTTTGATCCATTTTGAGTTAATTTTTGTATAAGGTTTAAGATAAGGGTCCTATCTCTTCTTTTGGATATGGATATTCCATTCTCCCAGCACCGTTTGTTGAATACACTTATTATCCAGCTGGATTGGTTTGAAAGTCTTGTCAAAAATCACATGACCATAGATGTGAGGGTCTGTTCTGAACCATCAATAATTCTGTTCCAATGATCTATGTGTCTATCTTTATGCCAGTACCAAGCTGTTTTTACCACTGTACCTAGATAATATGTTTTAAAGTCTGGAGTAAGTGTTTTCAAATGTTGCTTTTCTTCTTTAAGATGTTTCTCATTATTCAGGATGCCTTATCCTCCCACATAAAGTTGATAATATTTTTGCCATTTGTTTTTAAAATGATAATGTAATTTTTATTGGGATTGCATTGAATCTGTATATCAATTTTTGTAGAATTGACATCTAAATGATATTTACTCTTCCAGTCCATGAGCATGGAATGTTCCTTGAGTTATTTAGGTCTTTTTAAAATTTATTTTATAAATGCATTGTAATTTTCTGAATACTAGTGCTTGATATCCTTGGTTAAGTTTATTCCTAAATATGTGACTTTCTTAGTCCCTATTGTGAATGGAAATTTTTCTTGAATTCCTCCTCAGATTGTACATTATTAGTGTAAAGAAACACCCCTGATTTTCACGTATTGATGTTGTATCCTGTCACTCTGCTGAAACTGTTTATTAGGTCTTTCAGCTTTCTTGTAGATTTTTTGGGACTTCCTAGGTATAGGATCATATCATCTGTGAATAGTGAATGTTTTACTCTTACTTTCTGATTTGGACACTTTTCCTTTCTTTTTCTTGCCTGATTGCTCTAGCAAGACCCTCTAGCAATATATAGAACAATACATTGACAATATATTGACAGTAGGCATCTTTGCCTTGTCCCTGATCTCAACAGGAAAGTTGTCAGTCTTTCACAATTGAGTATAATTTTATCTGTGGGTTTTTCATATATGGTCTTTATCATGTTGGAAAAGTTTCCTTCACTGTCTTTTGTATATTTTTATCAAGAAAGGATGCTGTATTTTGTCAAATGTCTTTCTGAGTCCATCAATAGGATCATGGAAATTTTCTCCTTTGATTCATTAATGTCATTCACTGTGTTGACTTATTTTCTTGTGTTGAATCACAACTACATGCCTATTATAAACTACATGCCTATTATAAAATCCAGTTGATCATGATGAATAATTCTTATTCATTAGTTGTTGGAGTTGATTAGCAAGTATTTTCTTGAGAACTTTTGCATCAGTTTTCATAAGGGAAATGAGAAGATTAATAAAATTGACAAACCCTTAAATAGACTAATAAAGAAAAATAGAGAGAAGATGTAAATACATAAAAAAAGAAAAGAGGAAGGGGATATAACTACTGACTCCACAGAAGTAAGAGTATCTTAAGAAGATACTTTGAAAAATTGTATGCCAACAAGATGGATAATTTAAAGGAAATGGACACATTCCTAGAAAGACACAAGCAGCGTACACTGATGAATGAAGAAATTGATGAACTCAACAAACCAATCACAAGCATGGAGATTGATTTAGTTATAAAAACCTCCCAATTATAAAGACCCCAGGACCAGATGGCTTCAAAGGTGATTTCTACCAAACATTCAAGAAAGAACTAAAATTAATCCTGCATAAACTCTTCCAAAAATAGAAGTGGAGGAACATTGCCTAATTCATTCTATGATGCCAACATCACCCTAATACAAAAGTGGAAAAAAGATGCCAAAGGAAGGAAAATTATAGATCAATCTCTCTAATGAACCTAGATGCTAAAATCTTCCACAAAATACTTGCTAATCATATTCAACAACAAATCAAATGAATTGTACATCATGACCACGTGGTTTTCATCCCTAGTATGAAAGGCTTGTCCAACATAAGAAAATTAATCAAGGTAATACAGCACATAAACAGATCAAAAGAAAAAAAATCACATGGTAATCTCTCTAGATGCAGAGAGAGCATTAAAAAAATATATAGCATGCTTTCCTGGTAAAAACACTTCAAAATATAGGAATAGAAGGAAACTTTCTCAAAATGATAAAGGGTATATATGGAAAACACACAGCTAACATCATATTCAATGGTGAAATCCTAAAAATCTTTCCCTCTAAGATCTGGAACCAGACAAGGATTCCCACTGCCACCATTCTTATTTAACATTGTGTTAGATGTACTTGCTTGATCACTTAGGCAAGAAAAAGATATAAAAACAATCAAATTTGAAAGGAAGAAGTAAAAATTTCACTATTTGAACAAGACATGATCCTACACATAGAAAGCCCTGAGAAATCTACAAAAAAATTCTAGAACTTATAAATGAGTTCAGTATATTGGCAGGTTATAAGATTAAACTGTAAAAGTCAGTAGAATTTCTGTACACCAATAATGAGCAATATGAGGGGAAAATCAATGTACATATCTCAATTACAATTGCAACTAAAGGAATCAAATACCAAGGAAAAAAGGTAACTAAAGATGTAAATGACTTATATGCAGAAAACTACATAACACTATTAAAGGAAATAAAAAAAGACCTAATAAATGGAAGAATATTCCCTGATCATGGATTGGAAGACTAAACACCATTAAGATGTCTATCTTACCCAAACTGATTTCCAGATTTA
Organism: Cabassous unicinctus; assembly: GCA_029593785.1. Classification (NCBI taxonomy): domain Eukaryota; kingdom Metazoa; phylum Chordata; class Mammalia; order Cingulata; family Chlamyphoridae; genus Cabassous; species Cabassous unicinctus. Next base: position 12,425 of record JAQZBX010028933.1, read on the forward strand.
ATGCAATCCCAATAAAAGTTACCACAGCATTTCTTACTGAATTGGAAAAGCTAACTATAAAATTTATTGGGAAGGGCAAGGGGCCCAAAATAGCCAAAGATACATTGAAGAAAAAAAATGAGATCAGAGGAATCACACTACTTGACTTTAAAACATACTACAAAGCTACAGTGTTCAAAACTGCGTGGTATTGGAACAAGGCCAAATATACTGACCAATGGAACCAATTAGAGTGTTCTTATATAGATCCTCACATATATAGTCAACTAATATTTGACAAGGCCACCAAGCACACTCAACTGGGAGAGAATGGACTTTTCAATAAATGGTTCTTGGAGAACTGGATATCCATATTCAAAAGAATAAGAGAAGAACACCATCTCACACATTATACAAAAATTAAATCAAGATGGAACAAAGATCAAATTAAAAGAGCCAATATCATAAAGACCTTGGATGATAAGTTAAAGAAGCATCTGCAAGACCTTGTATTAGGAAAAGGTTTCATCAACTTTACAGCCAAAGTACAAGCAATGAAAGAAAAAAGAGATAAATGGGACATCCTCAAAATTAAAACTTTTCCACCTCGTAGGTGTTTGTCAAGAAAGTGAAGACAGCTTACTCAATGGGAAAAATATTTGGTAACCATATATATCTGATATGAGTCTAATATCCAGCATATATATAAAAATTGTACACCTTGAAATTAAAGACAAACAACCCACTTAAAAAAATCAAGTAATTTGTATGGACACTTCTCCAAAGAAGAAATACAAATGACTATAAAACATATTAAAAGAAGCTCATCATCACTAGCTATTAGGGAAATGAAAACAAAACTACAATGAGATATCATCTTACACCCATTAGACTAGCAGCTATTAAAAAACAGAGGACTACAAATGTTGGAGTGGATGTGGAGGAATGGGAACCCTTATGCACTACTGTGAGAATGCAGAATAGTGCATCCATTGTGGAGGACAGTCTAGCGGTTCCTCAGAAAGCTATCTAATATTTTTTGTTGCCAATTTCATTTATGTGTTCTCTGATCTTTTTTGTTTCATTCCTTCTATATTCTTTGGGATTAGTTTGCTATTCTTTTTTTGTTTCTACAACTGTGTAGTTAGGTAATTGATATTAGCTTTTTCTTCTTTTTTAATGTAAGCATTGAGGGTTATAAATATCTCTTTCAGCACTGCCTTCACTGCATCTTGTAGGTTCTGATGTGTTGTGTTCTTGTTTTCATTTATCTGGAGATATTCATGTGTCTACTTAATATTATTTAATTCCAAGAGATATTGATTATGTTTGTAAACTGGTCTGTTTCTCTGGGGGTGATACCCCTTTGATTTTATTAAAATCAGGAGTTTCACTTTTACTTTATTAAATCAAGATTAGTGCTTTTATTTGACCATATCATTAGGGCATGCCTCGTTTAGTCCCCACCCCCTTGGTGGGCTATATAAATGGACACTCAATGGAGAACACAGAAGCAGTTTCACAGAGAAGAGCACATAGGAAGAGAAGCAGTTCCATAGACAAGGCACAGGCCCAGGAAAGAGAGATCAGCCTGATAGTATGCAGCTGAAGATAACAGATCACCTGAGAAGACCTAAGATTTGAGCCTAATGCCAGCCTACAGCTGAGATCAGAAGAACCTGGGACAATGGAGACTTAGGAAGAAGGAAAGCCGAAACCTCACAGGCATCACCTGCCATTTTACTTCAACATGTGACAAATTAATTTGGGTTAAAAATTGCCTCTTATGGTACATTGAGTTGGATTCTTTAGGGCATTGTGCCTGTAAACTTCTACCCCAAATAAATACCTTTTATAAAAGTAAACATATTTCTGGTACTTTGCATCAGAACCCCTTTTGGCTGACTAATACAGAATTTGCTATGGAGAAGTTGGGTGGTGCTTTTGAAATTACCAAGGTGCTAGAATGGTTTTAGAAATGGGTAAGGGGTACTTTTTGAAGGAAATGTGAGATGCTTGATAGAAAATGCTTGGATTACTTTGAAGAGACTATTGGTAGGAATATGAACACTAAAGAGAATTTTGATGAATGCTTAGAAGTAAATGATGAAACTATTTTTGGAAACTGGAGGAAAGGTGATTCATGTTTTAAATTTGCAGAGAACTTAGTAAGATTGACTCATGATGTATGGAAGGAAGAACTTAAAAATTATAAGCTTGGCCATTTAGCCATGAAGATTTTCAAAATTAATGTGGAAAATGCAGCCTGGCTTCTCCTTGCCATTTATAGCAAAATATTAGAGGAAAGAGATAAGCTGAAAACTGAACTGTTGGGCACAAAGAAACCTCAAATTATTCTGGAAATTCCCAGTTTCTGGGGATCAAGCCCCCAGAGAATAGTACCACATTTGAGGAATTAACTAAACCTAGAAGTTGTATGTCAGGATTGAAAATACAGTTATCTGGGAAACACTTGTGGAAAGTTTTACAATCCAATGGCTTGGACCCATGCTTCCTGCATGCTAAACTAACAAGCTTTTTGTGAGAGCTGTATGAACAAAACCCCTGTCAACCTGAACTAAAAGGGACATGGAATAGAGATATAGAAAGGAAAATGGCTTTAAGAAGAAAACCACGCTGAGGTCTAGAATTAAGACATTTCCTTGGGCCAAGAGGAGGACCCTACTCATGTGTATGGAGAAGGTGAGTTCACCTGGGCATTTGAAGAGGGTGGATGTCCAGCCCACTATTCGGAGAGAGTTTTGCCACCTCAGAATACAGAGCACATTTCCTAAGGATTCAGGAAAGTAAGGTCAACACCCCTTAGGTCTGAGAGGGGTTGGCCTGCTCCCCATAGTATAAGGAAGGCTAGGTTGCCAACTCATTGCTCTGAGAGTATTGGGCCAGATATTAGGGAGAATGTTGCCTCCCACTCATTGTGCTAAGGGTGTTGAAACTCTACTCCAGAGATAGGGCAAAGTGTGGCCATCATCCCAACATTCATGGAGGGTGAGGTCTGGACATTGGATGCCAACCAGATGCTTGATGAGGGTGGATCCCAGAAAATGGCCATTGGAAAATTCTGTGGAAAGGGTGAGTCCCCATGAGGCCACAGGGAGAAGAAACCATCATCTTGAGAATGACTCTTAGGTTTTAAAATGTAATGAAGGATGCTTCACAGGTTTTTGGAACTGTAGGGGATCAGTGACTCATGTTTCCCTCTCAAAGTCTCCTTATGTTAATGAAAATGTTTGTCCTTTGTACCTTTGCATAAAGGAAAAGGATAAATTGTTTAAAAGTTTCAGAGTCTACAGCCAGATGGAAATTTGCCCCAAGACAAACTCTGTTTTTTTAAACTGATTGTGATATGATTTTGTACTTAGCATTGTTATTGATTTAAGAATTTTAGAATATTGCAAAGTCTTTTGGAATTCAAAGGGTGGGGTGTGGCAGTATGATATTATTTATGAATTCTAAAAAGAGATAATGATTATGTTTGTAAACTGGTCTGTTCCTCTGAGCATGATACCTCCTTGATGGTATTAAATTCAGAGATTTGATTTTTATTTTATTAAATAAAGATTTGGGCTTTAATTCAAACACCTCATTAGGGTGTGCAGTGTTGAATCCTTGCACCCTTGATGACCTATATAAATGGACATTCAATCAGGAACATGGAAGTAGATACACAGAGAAGAAGAACACAGAGGAAGATTGACAGCTTCTTAGACATGGCATAGGCCCAGGGAAGAGGGATGAACCTGATAGCTTGTAGCTGAAGAGAACAGAGCAGCTGAGAAACCCTGAGTGATAAGCCTTATGCCAGCCTGTTTCTGAAATTGGAAGAAACTGAGACCATGGAGCTGTAAGAAGAAGAAAGAAGGCTGAACCCTCACAGACGTCACCCACCATTTTGCTTCAACACTTGGTAAATGAATTTGGGTAAGAAAGTACCTCTTATGGTGCCTCAGGTTAGACTCTTTAGGGTCTTGTGATTGTAAGCTTCTACCCCAAATAAAGACACTTTATAAAAGTCAACAGATTTCTGGTACTTTACATCAGTACCCCTTTTGGCGGACTAACGCAATTAAGTTCTCTCAAAATTTCTTGAGAACTTTCTTTCAAAATTTCACTGATTATTTAAGAGCATGTTATTTAATCTCCATATATTTGTGAATTTTCTCTTTTTCTGCATCTTGATTTCCAAATCTATCCCATTATGATCTGAGAAAGTGGTGCTTTTCCTGTGAGTCTGCTGAACTTTCAGACTCACCAGGATGGTGTCACAAAGAAAGTCTCCATGTGGAAGTGCAAATTCCTCCCTGGGTGGTTTATGATGGGATTGAAGCTCTTTCACTATCAAGACAGGAGGAATGATTCAGCATCAGATACCAGCCAGAGTTGGGTCTCCCAAGGAAACAAGCATGTCCCATTAAACACAGAGTTGCACAGGATGAAGGGCAGTGACAGAGGAGATATTTACAGCTTCCCTACAGCCATTCATTAGCATGTTTCCTTGTTACTTCTACCCATGTGCCATCATTTCCCTGTGGGACACTGACCTGGATGGAAAGGAAATTTTTCCTGCTACTTCTCTGCTCTCAATAGACCAGGTCCTTAGTGAGGGGAAGCCCATTCCTATGATTTCTCCTCCATGAATCCCCCTGCCTTCCACAGATGTAATCTCCAAGCAATGTACCCCATCCATTGACTTAAAGTTTTTCCAAAGTTTAAGACTGAGGTGCCCACCTGGACTACGTCCCTTAGACTTCTAAAGCTCTGGTATGGGATGAGGATACAACCTTCGATGTTACTTCCAGAAATTTGCTATTCTCCTCTTCAATAATGAAGAGAACTGTATTCATTAGAAATAAAACTATGGATGTTACATCCCTTTGCTTGATGACACATTGCCAAAACAATTAGGAATATCATGCTTGTAACAAAAATTACCACCTGTCATTTTGTCCCTCATTTATAAAATGTTCATTATAAGAAATATATTTCGACCTTCATATGCACCAGGTCCTGAGTTTAGCAACATGAAAGGATGGTCTAATTTATTTTTCCTGCATATCCTTGAAGGGTGTTCAATTTATTTCATTAAAAGTTCTACTAATATTTCTATAAATTTTATAACAAACATGAAATTATATATATAATGTTTACATTGTAGTAACATAAGTAGAATTCACAATTTGTATTTTAACCATATTCAAGCATACAATTCACTGGTGATGTTTATTTGCACAACATGTGACTACAATTAACATCAATTTCCTAAGCTGTGTCATCACCCCAACAGAAAGTCTGCACACAATAAGAAATAACCTCTCTGTTCTTCAGTCCCTGGCAGCATAATCTACTATCCATCACTATGTATTTCATATAACCAAGAACTTACCATATACATTTTTTGTGCCTGGCTTATTCCTCTCAACATCATGTACTCAATGTTTATCCACATTGTAGCATGCATGCATCAGTAGTCCCATCATTTGCTGCTGAAAAATATTCCATTTAGTGTATAAATCACTTTCAGCAAAGAGAATATCCCTAGGTTCTGGCCATGTTTTTTTCTGATTTGGGTTCTGGTTCCATGGATTATATCCAGTTTTTTGAAATTCACTGAATTTTTGATATGGTACATTTTCTTATATGTATTATACTAAAAAAAATAGGAATTTTTAAGTTTCATCTTGCACATCCCTTTGAACTACATTTTTTATTTCCATTCTTCTTGAATATGATATGACTTTCATGTCTAAAAGTGCACCAGCTATTCAAAAATAAAATAGAAGGGACCGGGTTTAGCTCAGTGGTTCAGCACGTGCTTCCTATGTGCTACATTCCCAGTTCAATACCCAGTATGTAATAAACAAATAAATAAATAATAAATTAAGTAAATAAATAAATTGAAAAATGAAATAAAGGGAGATTTAACAACTTAACAACTTTTCTGAGCTGGCATACCATCCTTGGACTTCTTAACTCTAGACTCATGATGTGTGGATAAATAAACCAATAATTCTTTATGCCACTAGTTTGGTGGATTAAATTACTGGAAGCTAAATTCTATCCTTAACTAGATTCACTGTTCAATTTTAGATTTATTGAAACCTTTCCCACTAAAAAATTAGCTCCAAGGGGATAAAAAATTGTGAGAAGTCACATATATTTTGTAATAGTCACACAGCAATATTGCACTTTATTCTATGATGACTGATGCACATGAAGGAATGCCTTTATGAATTAAAATACCTCCAATATAGAACTTTTAGAATAAGGAAAAATTCAAACCATGCCAAAGGGGAACCAGATAAAGAACCCCTTTGTGTTATTATGCATAAGATAGGACTACCTGTTCAAGAAACCTGCAAAAGATACTGGGAGACACCACTGAGCCTCAATTCATTAGGTCCTTGCTAATAACCCTAGAGTCTCCAGGTTCCCCTCTCTCCTCATCTCTCTAAACAGGAAGGGGCCCATATCCTGCCAAATGAAAGCACCTTCCTTTTTCCAGTGTTTGCCTCAGTTATTTACTTGCATTTCAAATATGCCCTGAAATATGCTTCTTGGTTTCCCTGCTGCCAGGAACTCCTAGAGCCATATTCTGACCAGCAGCACAGTCCAAACAGGCTTTGATCTGAGAGGGATGCTGAAAATACCCATCTGTTGGCCAACCAAGGAATTACATGTGAAGAAATTAAAAGTGAATATGTAAAAGAGGCTTTTTCCAACCTTTACAGCCTCCCTCCCCAAGGCTCTTGGAAGTGGATCTGTAACTGACTGGGTCCAGGGCCCAGATTTCAGCAACTAACAGGGACAATCTTAAATATCCAGGACAAAAGGTACTTTGTTTTGGTTGAACAAAGAATCAAAGAACAGCAGTAACACAGAGCCTCACACCACTAAATCCCTATGAATGAGAGAGAAATTTAGCATCAGAATAAACTCATTATCATAATCAGATGGCTACACATCAGCAAAAAATTACAAGCCATTCTAAGAAAATGGAAGAAATGGCTCAAGCAAAAAATATATCAAAGACCTAGATGAGACACAGGATTTGAGACATCTAATCAATGAGATCCGTTCAAATGTGCAAAATCAAATGTGACCTGAACAGGGGAAAACTTTATGATTTCATCAAAGGAACATCAAAAACTGCTCCATGGAGTACCCCGTCCACCAACTCCCAAGATTAGGCTACAAACCTTTAAGAGGGTGTGAAAGAGAGCAAAACATGTGGAACAAATTTCTGCTGTTTCAGCCAAGGTCACCCAGGACTAGCTTATGTCCAGAAATCCAAACATCTAGAGACCCCAGCTAGAACAAGCAGAAACTTGACAGCTGACTGCAGGCCCTTGAAGACCTTGGCAGAGAGCAGAACAACTCAACATCCTAGAATTAGCTGTAATATTAAAAGCATTATCTTAAACTCTTTCCAAAGATTGCTTTATATGCAGTCCTAGCCAACTGATGCAATAATCATTGGGAACAGAATTGAAGGCATTAAGAAAAATTAACTGCTTCTTATATTTAGCCTTTTTTCAGGCATTTGAGGACAACATTCAAAAAATTCTGTTATTCAAGAACACTTTGGATAATGAACAATTAAATTTGACTACCTTGGAGAGTTCTTTTAGGTAAAAAGGAGATGTTGGAAGGACATGCAAGTTTATGCTGGAATACTTCATGAACTTACCTAGAATCTTACATTGTGAGAGGAATTATTGCACAGGATCTCAAGCTCTTCATACATCATCCTTTGATTGTGAGTATTGAATGGTGTTGAAACTAAATGCCAAAAATGGGTAATAGAGCTAATAAATAGATTGTTGAGTCACATGATCTTTACAGTATATAACAAAATGTAGAAAAGAGTCAGATATTTTGCTTAGAGTAACAGAAAGAGACTTATTTATATCTCAATAAAATAATACAAAACTTACCATCCAGTAATGAACACGTGGTATAAATCCCTAGACACACAGATGCCAAGATTTCTTACTAAATGTGTAGATATAAATTGTCCAAAACAATTCTTTACTTAATAATATAATGTATGATTGATTGGTTTATTTCATCATATTTAAATTCATATCTGCTTTACATAAGTTTTGGTTCTGTGGAATGTTCATAGAACCACAATTTCAGGCTCTGAGGATTTGAGCCATACAATCAAAGGGAATTATTTCAGCCCCCCAAAAATGACCCATGATTGCTTCCTTATAAAGAACCTCTTCAGAGCCCCTTTATGTTTTTATTCCTCAAACAGTAGATAATGGGTTTCATCATGAGTGTGATCATGAAGTAAATCACCAAGGCTGGTGCAAGTGTGTTGTGCATTGTGCATAGTAGAAGAATTCTTGAACACACCTACACTCATACAGTAAAATCAGGAGACAACCACAATAAAAGGAACAGGTGTTAAATGTTTCATACTTCCATCGAGCTGATGAAATTGCCTGTATGGAGGAACAAGCTTACAGTAAAGGATCCCAGTGAGGGCATGATCAGCCAGCAGGCTAGCTGCAAAGTACATCACTATATCATTGATGAAGCCATCTGATTAAGAAAAAGTAGGAGATTTCCAAGTGTGTACAAAAGAAAAATGACAACATCATTAAGCTTTGTTTGTATCAAGGAATACAGGATACTCATGACCTAGAATACCAAAACCAGCAGTATACCTAAGTGTATTTGATAGGCAAAGAAACTCCATCTCAAATGTTGAGTAGATATTCCTTGGAGAGATCAATGAATGATGAAGGTCAGAGCCAAATAGAAAAAACGCAGGGTGGAAGGGTCCCCAAGGAAGGAAATAAACATATGTGTCATCCAAGGTCCTCCCAATGTACAAAATTATCAGAAAATAAATTCTTTTCTATTTTGTTCACGTCACACATGGGAACCAAATTGCTCAGAGATCAAAGCAAAAATGAGACAATTACTTTAATGGTCATCTGGGAGAAAAACTTTTCAGGACCTAGAAATGGTAAATATGCCCTCACCTCCTCTCACCTACAGATTAAGGCTACTAAGAATAAGAGAATTCAACTATTCTCCTGGAGGGAAATTATGCCTTCTACCATCACTCTGCTCTTCTTTGAAGCTGAGTTGAACCTCTATCACTCAGGAGGGAAAAGACCCAGGGTAAAAGAAGCTCAAGGAAGACCATCTGAGCATCTGTTGTGGGAAACAGATGTGGAGGCATGCAGAGCTCTCAGAATATGATCTCAGATGGACAAGCTGTTTAACACAATGATGAGTCCATCCACTTAAAGATTGCACACAATTCTCCAGCCCTCTCTATCATCTTCTCTACCTCTCTTGTCTAGAAGTCATATCCTTTTTCTCAAAAAGTATCTTTAGATTACATAAATGTTACCATAAAAATATAGAGAAATTCCTATATACTGCACACACACCCCTTCCAACACTTTCCCACATTAACACCATCTTTCATTAGTGTGGTATATTTGTTACAATTGCTGAACACATATGGTTAGAAACATTGCTACTAACCATGGACTATAATTTACATTGTAGTTTATACTTTGCTCCACACAATTTTACAGGTTTTAACAAAATGTATAATGGCTTATATGCGACATTGCAATGGTATGCAGAACAATCCCAATGTCCTGAAAATGGCCCCAAGTTACACGAAATCTTCCCTCTCCCTTTTATCATTGATATAAATGATATATCAATGATAAAAGTTCTTCCATTGCTATAATAATAAGTCTATTATAGAACAACAATAAGTCTACTTTATCCATTGTTCATTCCCCAAACTTGAGGATTTGGGGATGGTGATGTGCACTATCTTCCTAACTGAGAGGGGCTTAGATCCCATGGGGCACATGGATGGAACTATGTTGCTGCAGTTGCAGACACTCTCTGTTCCTTGGGATGGACATTGTACTTCATCTTCCCCTGGTTAGCTGTCCTGGGTAAGTCCAATTAATTCTAGAGTAGATGTTGCAATTCTACTGAGATTCAGGGCCCAACAGGCACATGATAAGATAAAAAATTTAAGTCTCTGTGACAATCCTAAGTGTCTTTCTTTATTAAAATTGTCCTTCTCTTCAGACTCAATATCTCTCAAGTTCTCTTATCCAGGTATCTTTGATAATTTTCTGAAGCAATTAAAAGTGCTTCCATTCTATGCACTCATGGATCATCCTGTATTGATTATCTATAAAGTCTCACCCATTCATTCATTCACTCAAGAAACATTTTCTTGGTTCCAGTGTAATTAGCACTTGTAAGCATTTCACACATCTTTTGTGTGATGTGTGAAATGTTAATTCAGTTAATATTGTTATGTCCCAGTTTTCACTTTTGCAATGGGGATAATGGTAGTATCTACTTCACAGGGTGATTATGAAGATTAAAATAAAGAAGAAAATGTATGGGAAATTATTACTAATGTATCTAATGCCTACCTAGAACTTGTAAATGTTCATTAATGTAATTGCTACACCATTATAAATATATTATCATTTGTTAAATAGAAACAATGGTGATGATAAAATGAGCTCATGTATATCAAACACAACACAGTGCTTTCCTCATAATGATGTGAATAGATTTTAGCTATTTTTCACTCTCATTTATTGAGTATTTACAGACTTTCATTCTCTATTCCAGGAGTTTTATATTTTTGTTAATATTTGAAATGATCCTGCTGTTTTCTGAAATATTTTAACAGTATATCTGAACGTGATTGATTTTTTTCTCTCTTGCACCCACATATTCATGGTTTTCTAATAGTGAGAAGAGAGTTTTGAATAATGTAAAAAATATATCCCATCGTATTGAAAATGTTCTGGAACTAAATAGAGGCTATCGTAGTACAACAACTTGAATGATCAAAATACTGCTGAATTGCACACTTCAAAATGGCTACTGAAGCTTATCAACTATGCTGTTAGCATCCTACTCATTGAAAATATTTATTCAACTGCCTATACATCATCTGAAAATGTTTAAAAGTTGCTTTACCAGTCCTCATATCTCTTCTTTCTTTTTCTCATCACACTGCACTGGTGGGAACTTCCAGCATGCTGATAAATCATGTTAGTGTCATAGACTTAATTTCTTCTTCAGTATTTGAAGGAAATTCTTTATTGCTCCTGCCAGAGTACCCCACCAGGTCATTTGGGGAGGTAAGTATTTGTCACTTACTTAATTCCTTCCTTAGTGATTTATCTGTTATTCTCCATTCTGAATCAACTTTGGATAAATATTTTCCAAAAATGAGTTCATTTACTGGAGATTTTCAAATTTTGACATGGAAATATAAGATTATGTTTCCAAGTGTACATTTTTTTACATCCATGTTGATTTGTATAATTCTTACTTTTATATGTTTCTGTACAATTTTGCTCTATATTTCCATATGAATAGACATCTATTTTACTCTATTTGTTGATTTTTACTAAATAATTTGTTGTGAGATTTCTTTTTCATTTCTAGTATTTCTCTGCCTTTTAATCCATTAACTAAAGGATTATATCTTTATTATTTAATCCCTTCTTCTTTCCCTATGTTTGTTTTGTAACACTTTTATCAACATATAATCAAACTTTTCTCAATTAACTTTTTTCTTTTTTATTATTATTTTAAAAGAAGCTTTAGATTACATAAATGTTACATTGAAAATGTAGTGGATTCCCATATAGTTTACCTCCTCCCACGACCACACTTATCTCCATTAATGACATCTTTCATTAATGTGGTTCATTTGTTACAAATGATGAGCACTTACTGAAGCATTGTTACTAACCATGGCCTATAGTTTATAGTGTGGTTTACACTCTGTCCTAAACAATTTTGTAGGTTATGACAAAATATATGCTAGTCTATATCCATCATTTCAATGCCGTTCAGGACAATTCCAATGTCTGAAAAATGCCCCTTTAAACCAATTTTTCCCTTTCCTTCTACTCAGAAACTTTCATGACCACTTCCTTTATATCAATGATACAAGTTCTTCCATAAAGGAATAATAATAAGTCAAGTTTAGTCCATAGTTGGATTCCCCCCTTATGTTTGTTCTTTCATTAATCTTGAGGTTTTTGGGATGGTGATGCCCATTCTGCTTCTGATTGAGAAAGGCCTTAGATAACATTATGCAGTTGGATATAACTGGCTTGCAGTTGTAGATACTCTCTGTTTGGGGGTCATAATCCCTTTGTTAGTTATCCTTGGTAAGTCTGAATAATTGGAAGGTAAGTGTTAGCTGTTCCTCTGCTGGGATTCAGGGCTCAACCAGAATATAAAAGCCAGAAAAATGAAGTCTCTGGGACACATATTAAATGGGTATACTCATAATTATAAGGTCAAATAAAAGGGGCATAAGAACAATGTGTAAGAAAATTATAAATGAGTACAAATCTGATATATTTATCATATATTCCAAAGTAAGGCCCACTGACAATGTGCTGAATTCCTGGTGTTGTCTGCCCTGCCTTTAATGTCCAAACTTTTAAAGACTTAATTTCATGAGGCTAGAATGCATATGTATTCAATTGCAGTTTGGAAAATATAATCCAAGAAACTGAATCTAAAAATCAAGATTAACATTGCAACTTAGAGATGATCATTTTTAACATTTTTGTGTAGCTTGTTGCAGTTTTTTTTTTTACCTTGGGTATTGGCAAATATGGATTTCCCTAGAAAACAACTGTCTGCTAATTTACATTCTCCATCCAAGAGCAGTACACCAATTATCCAGTTGAAGCAGCATATGACAGATTTAGCATTTCCACCCAATAGAATTTTGCATTATTACTCTTTAAAAAAGGATTTATTAAACCTTCAGTGAAAATGACATCTTATTTTTATTTCCTTTTAATACAATAATAGCATGATAAAATTTTTCAAGCATTTATACCCTCATGTACATCTTCCTTATGAATTGCTAATATCCAATGCCTTTTTTGCTCAAAAAATAAAAAAAAACCATTTCTGCCTTACATAATTAGGAGATTTGAGTCGATTAGTTTTCACATTTTAATTTTTCTGTATGGTATATTTTCACATTGAGTTTTTCAATAGTATGGCCAAATTTTTCATCTTCTTCTCTCTTATTTCTATCAAAGACTTTATATTCAGAAATGACTATTCCTCTTTAAGATTGCAGAAATATATATATCTTTATATACAACTATATTTACATCTAATAGTTAATATTTTCTCTTCTTCAACATTCATTTGAAATTTATTTGGGAATACAGAGATACAAACTAACAGTATGTTTTTCTAAGTAGTTAATAAGATATTGAACACTTTTTCATAAACTTGAAAAACCTTTCTAAAATAATGGTGGAATGAAATATATTCAAGTTAACATGACATAAAATAATATATACTAAATCATGTGAGCAGCAAATTAAATTTAAAAGTTTAAGGATATTCAGATTGAAATCATAAAATAAAAGTTCATTGCCACATTTTCCATTATTCTTGAAATTTCCTGGAATTTCAAAGTAATGCAATAAGATCTAAAAGAGAAATTGTTCTTATAAATTATATGGAAAATGTGTTATTTATAAATTATTTGGAGAAAGTAGATGTATTTGAGAAAAATTGTTAAAATAATAAGAAAATCCAGAAAGCTAACATCACAGGATAAATGTTTTAAAAAATCAAAAGATTTTCAAACATAATTTCAATATCATGGACACAGTGGAATGAGAAATCTCATTTTTAATGACATTAAACCTAAAATACTGTTGACAAAAATGAGCATGAGCATGGTATATATAAACAACATTGCAAGAATGTTTACCAAATATATACAGCAAATTTTCCATTACTCAAATATGAACATGAACTTAGAAAAAAATGTCAACTCTTTATAAGTTAATTTACATCTTTAATGGAATCCTCATTATATTACAAAGATATTTTCATTGCATGTGGCTAGATGCTTCTGAATTCATATAGTAGAATAAGGGACTTTCTCTATTCAATATTTATATATATTATGAAGATAAATAATTAAAAATAAGGACCAAAGATTTTATAGCTTGCTCAAAGTAAAAGCATAAAAATCATGAAACAGATGATCATTTTTAAGAATGGGAGAAAAAAACACTGGAATTTACCTAATGAGCACAAGATTTTTATACATTGATCAAAGGGAAAATATACTTATGCAAAATAGAGAAAGCTGCATGTACAAGGGAGGGTATATAGGAACCCTATGCTTTCTGCCCGATTTTTCTTTAAACCTGCAAACTGTACTCATAAATTTTTTAATTAAAATTAAACAAAACATTTTGTATCACTAATAAAACTTTGAGGAAATGTCTAAAGACAGCTGGTACATAAATAGAATATACCACTTCTGTATGGTAGAATATTTTTAATCTGATGTGCATTGGATTATATTTGGAAAGTGTATATTAAATCCTCCTATGTGAAAAGAGTACAGTCTTTATTTAGTCTCCATTTCTGTTGGATTTATATCAGAAAAATCATTAGAAAGGATTTTAATTTTTTAGCCATAAGATTGGCAAAGGCCCCAGAGAATGTAACATGTACAAATGTCTCAAAGATAGAAAAAAGAAAGAATATATCAAAAAAATTGAAAGATTTACCCTTGTGTTGGGGAATTTCCATTCCCACCACATTGAACTATAAGTCCAATAGCAGCCACATTTTATTGTGGCAAGGGGTGATAGTGTTGGGGTGCTAAGCAAACATTATAGCATTGGATTCCAGGGAGCAATGTAACAACCATTTGTCACCAAGGAGAAACAATGATTAAACAAGATGTATGGCATCATGAGCTACTGAGTTTTGGATATTCCTCTCATGCTGGAGAATGCTAATTTGGAATGATTGTTTTATTCCTTTTTCCCTCTTATCAGGGAAAACCAAGCCATTTCATGGAAACAGGAAACAAAACAGGAGTTGTAAACTTCCTACTCCTTGGATTTTCAGAAGAGGAACTGCAGCACCTCCACTTTGGTCTGTTCCTGTCTATGTACCTGGTCACTCTCATGGGGAAACTGCTCATCATCCTGGCCATCATCTCAGATTCCCACCTCCACACACCCATCTACTTCTTCCTCTCCAAACTGTCCTTGACTGACATCGGTTTTGCCTCAAACACCATCCCCAAAATGCTGCTGATCAT
>JAQZBX010028934.1:0-15251 GCA_029593785.1 Cabassous unicinctus
TGGGAAAAAAACAGTCTCTTCAATAAATGGTGTTGGAAGAACTGGATATCTATAACCAAAAGAATGAAAGAGGACCCCTATCTCACCCCCTATACAAGAATCAACTCAAAATGAATCAAAGATCTAAATATAAATGCCAGCACCATAAAACTACTAGAAGAAAATGTAGGGAAACATCTTCAAGACCTTGTAGTAGGTGGTGGTTTCTTGGACCTTACACCCAAAGCACGTGCAACAACAAAAAAAATAGATAAATGGGACCTCCTCAAAATTCAACGCTTTTGCACCTCACAGGACTTTGTCAGAAGGGTGGAAAGGCAGCCAACTCAGTGGGAAAAAATATTTGGAAATCACATATCCGATAAGGGTTTAATATCCAGAATATATAAGAGATGTTACAACTCAACAATAAAAAGACTAACGACCCAATTAAAAAATTGGCGAAAGACTTGAATAGACATTTCTCCAAAGAAGAAATACAAATGGCAAAAAAACACATAAAGAAATGCTCAACATCACTCATGATTAGGGAAATGCAAATCAAAACTACGATGAGATATCATTTCACACCTATCAGAATGGCCACTATTAAAAAGACAGAGAACTACAAGTGTTGGTGAGGATGTGGAGAGATAGGAACACTTCTTCACTGTTGGTGGGAGTGCAGAATCGTACAACCACTATGGAGGACTGTTTGGCAGTTCCTAAATAAGTTGAATATAGACTTGCCACGTGACCCGGCAATACCACTACTGGGTATATACCTTGAAGAACTGAGAGCAGTGACACGAACAGACATCTGCACACTGATGTTCATAGAAACATTATTCACCATTGCCAAAAGTTGGAAACAACCGAGGTGTCCCATCAACAGACGAATGGATAAACAAACTGTGGTCTATTCCCACGATGGAATATTATGCAGCTGTAAGAAGAAATGAAGTCGTAAAGCATATGACAACATGGATGAACCGGAGGACATTATGTTGAGTTAAACAAGCAAGACACAAAAGGACAAATACTGTATGAATGTGTTACTATGAATCAAATATATTGTGTAACATATTGTTTAATTCAAAAAAAAATTTATATGTATCCATTACAAAAAATATATATATACTGTTGGGTACAGTTTGCTGGTATTTTGTTAAGAATCTTTGCATTTCTATTCATAAGGGATATTGGTCTGTAATTTTCTTTTCTTCTGCTGTCTTTATCTGGCTTGGGTACCAGGGTAATGTTGGCATCATAGAATGAGTTAGAAAATTTTCTCACTTATTCAGTTTTTTGGAGGAGTTTGTTAAGGATTGGTGTTAATTCTTTTTAAAATTCTTGGTAGAATTCAGCTATGAAGTCATCCAATCCTGGACTTTTCTTTGTTGGAAGGATTTTGATTGCTGGTTCCATTTCTTTACTTGTTATAGGGCTGTTGAGATTTTCTGTTTTTTTCTTGAGTCAGTTTAGGTAATTTGTATGTTTCTAGGAGTTTTTCTATTTCCTCTAGGTTATATAATTTGTTGACATACAATTGTTCATAGTATTCTCTTATAATCCATTTATTTCTCTAAGGTCATTAGTAATGTCCTCACTTTCATTCCTGATTTCAGTTATTTGTGCCCTCTCATTTTTCGTTGTCAGTTTGGCTAAAGGTTTGTTGATTTTATTGATGTTTTCAAAGAACCAACATTTTGTTTCTATTATTTTTATTTTTGTTTTTTAACTTTTTATTTCGAAATAACTTCAATCTTATAGGAAAGATGCAAAAATAATACACAGAACAGATACTCAAATTTATCAATTTTTAGCATTTTGGTACATTTGTTATATCTATCTATTTTCTAAACTTTTAAAGGTAGGTTGCATACATCATGCACCTCTAATACTTTACACTTCCATGTCCATTTCTTAAGAACAAGGACACTCACTTATCTAACCACCTGAAGTACAGCTATCAAGATAAAAGAAATTTAACATTGATATGAAACATACAGTCCATATTCCAGTTTTTTAGGGAGTTCCAATAATGTCCTTTTTGGGCATTTTCTTCTCCATTATTAATTCTAGTCCAGGATTATGTAATTGCATTTAATTGTCATTTTTCTCTCGTCTTTTTTTTTTTTATTTAAACAATGTAAAATATCTCATCTCAGCCACTACTAAGCATACAGTGGCATTAATCACATTCACAGTATTATGGTACCATCACCACTGCCCATTATCAAAACTTTCAGTCCTCCAGAACAGAAACCCTGTTATATAAGTGGAATCATACAAAATCTGTCCTTTTGTGTCTGGTTTATTTCACTCAATGTGATGTTGTCAAGGTTCATCCATGTTGCAGCATGTATCAGAACTCCATTCTTTTTACAGCTGAATAATATTCCATTGTATGTTTATACCATATGTTGTTTATCCATTCATCAGTTGATAGAAACTTGGGTTGCTTCTATCTTTTGTCTATTGTAAACAGTGCTGATATGAGCATTGGTGTACAAATATTTGTTCAAGTCCCTGTTTCTAATTCTTTTGGGCATTTACCTAGAAGAGTTTTTGGTGGGTCATATGGTAGTTCTATGTTTAACTTCTTTGACGATGCCAATTTTCGCTTCATGTATTTTGGGACTCTGTTGTTAGGTGCACATATGTTTTTACTTTTTATAAATTCTTGCTTAATTGAACCTTTTATCAGTATATAAGATCCTTCTTTGTCTCTTGTAGCCTTTTTTGACATATATTCTATTTTTCTTGCAATAATATATTAACCATGGCTATCTTTTTGTTATTTTTGCATAGAAATTTTTTCTATCCTTTCAACTACTTTGTATCTTTCTATCTAAACTCAGACTTTTTTAGTCAGCATATAAATTGATCATATTCTTTTTAATCCAGTCTGCCTAGTTTTGACTTTTAATAGGAGAGCTTACTTCATTTACATTTAAGGACATAACTGATAAGTAAGGATTTACTTGTGCCATTTAGTATTTGTTTTCTGTATGTCGTCTATGTTGTTTGTTCCTCAATTACTCCAGTACTGCCCTTTTCAGTATTTAGTTGATTTTTTGTAGTATACCATTTTGATCCTCTTCTTTTTCTATTTTTTCAGTTATTTTCTTAGTGGTTACCTTTGTGATTGCAATTAATATCTTCCACTAACAACAGCCTAGTTTGAATGATACCAGTTTAGTTTCAATAGTATACCAATGCTCTAGTCCTATACATCTCTGTCCCTCCACCTTTATAATGCTGTCTCAGATTACATCTTTTTATATTATATGTCGATTAACATAGGTTTTAATTACTATTTTACACATTTGCCTTTTAAATCATATAAGGGAAAAAAGGACTAACAAACTAAAATTTCAATAATAAAGGATTTTATATTTAAATATGTAATTACCTTTACCATTGTTTTTTATATCTTCTTATGGCTTTGAGTTACTGTCTCGTGTCTTTTTAAATTCCAGCCTGATGGACTCCCTTTGGCATTTCTGTTGGGGCAAATCTTCTGGTAATGAACTCTTTCAGCTTTTATCTGTAAATGTCTTAGTTTCTCCTTAATTTTTAAAAATCATTATTGAAGCATTTTCATTATTTCAGTAATAATAAACAAAGAACAAACAAACAAGGAAATTCTTCACCTCTCAATCTCTCTGTTTCCTGTGCTACATAGCTGCTATTTCTCGTATTCTTGCACAATTATTTATTTATTTATTTATTAAGCAGTTTTATTGAGCTATATTCACAACCTATCTGAAGTATATAATCACTGGCTTTCAGTATAATCAATGTTGTGCAATCATAACCACAAAAAATTTTAGAACCATTTCATTACTCCAAAAAGAAAAACTCCACACCCATGAGCATGCCTTCCCCAGCGCTTCATAACCACTAATCTAATTTCATCCTTTTAAATTGATTATATTTGCATTTTATATAAATGGACTCATACAATGTGTTACACAATATACTTAGTTGATAGTAGTGCAGTCACCCAGTATTTGTCCTCTTGTATCTTGCTTGCTTCAATCAACATAATGTCCTCCAGGTTCATCCATGTTGTCATATGCTTTATGACTTCATTTCTTCTTACAGCTGCATAATATTCCATCTTGTGAATACACCACAGTTTGTTTATCCATTCATTGGTTGGTGGACACCTGGGTTGTTTCCAGCATTTGGCAATTGTGAATAATGCTGCTATGAACATTGGCGTGCAGATGTCTGTTCGTGTCACTGCTCTCACTTCTTCTGGGTTTATATCCGGTAGTGGTATTGCCAGGTCATGTGGCAAATCTATATTCAACTTCTTTAGGAACTGCCAAACAGTCCTCCACAGTGGCTGTACCACTCTACATTCCCACCATTATGAATAAGTGTTCCTATTTCCACATCCTCTCCAACCCTTGTAGTTCTCTGTCCTTTTAATAGTGGCCATTCTGATAGGTATAAAATGATATCTCATTGTAGTTTTGATTTGCATTTCCTTATCATTAGTGATGCTGAACATTTTTTCATGTGTTTTTTTGCCATTTTTATTTCTTCTTTAGACAAATGCCTATTAAAGTCTTTTGCCCATTTTTTAATCAGGTCGTTTGTCTTTGAGTTATAGCATCTCTTTATATATCATGGATATTAAACTCTTATCAGATATGTGATTTCCAAATATTTTCTCCCATTGAGCCAGCTGCCTTTTTACCCTTTTGACAGAGTCCTGTGAGGTGCAAAAGTGTTTAGTTTTGAGGAGGTCCCATTTATCTATTTTTTTCTTTTGTTGCATGTGCTTTGGGTATAAGGTCCAAGAAACCACCACCTATTACAAGGTCTTGAAGATGTTTCCGTACATTTTCTTCTAGTAGTTTTATGGGCCTGGCTTTTATATTTAGGCTTTGATCCATTTTGAGTTGATTCTTGTATAGGGAGTGAGATTGGGGTTCCCTTTAATTCTTTTGGTTTATGGATATCCAGGTCTCCCAGCGCCATTTGTTGAAGAGACTGTTTTGTCCTGTCAACATGGACTTGGTAGGTTTGTCAAAAACCAGTTGGCTGTAGAGGTAAGGGTTTATTTCTGGACTCTCAATTTGATGAGTCTATGCCAATACCAAGCTGTTTTAACCACTGTAGCTTTGTAATATGTTTCAAGGTCAGGAAGTGATATTCCTCCCATATCATCCTTCTTTTTTAGAATGCTTTTGGCTATTTGGGTTTTCCCTTCCAAATGAATTCGGTAATTGCCTTTTCAATTTTGTAAAGTAGGCTGTTGGAATTTTGATTGGTATTGCATTGTATCTATAAATCATTTTGGATAGGATTGGTCTCTTCATGATATTTAGTCTTCCAATCCATGAATATGGACTGTCTTTCCATTTATTTAGTTCTTCATTGATTTCTTTTAGCATTGTTTTTTAGTTTTCTGCATATAAGTCCTGTACTTCTTTGGTTAAATTGATTCCTAGATATTTTAGTCTTTTTGTTGCTATTGTAAATGGAATTTCCCCCCCAATCTCCTCCTCAGATTGTTCAGTACTAGTGTACGGAAACATAACTGATTTTTGCATGTTGATCTTGTATCCTGCCACTTTGCTGAACTCATATATTAGCTCAAATAACTTTGTCTTAGACATTTCAGAATTTTCTAAATATAGGATCATGTCATCCGCAAATAGAGTTTTACTTCCTCTTTTCCTAATTGGATGCCTTTTTTACCCCTTGTCTAATTGTTCTAGCTAGAACTTCTAGTACAATATTGAGTAACAATGGTTAACAGTGGGCACCACTGCCTTGTTCCCAGTGATAGAGGAAATGCTTTCAACCTTTCCCCATTGAGTACAATGTTGGCTGTGGGTTTTTCATATATGCCTTTTATCATATTGAGGAATTTTCCTTCTATTCCTATCTTTCGAGGTGTTTTTGTCAAGAAAGGATGCTAGATTTTGTCAAATGCCTTTTCTGCATTGATTGTGATGATTATGTGTTTTTTTTCCTTCAGTTTGTTCATGTGGTGTATTAGCTTTTGAACTGCCCTTGCATGCCAGGAATAAATCCCACTTGGTCGTGATGTGGAAGTTTTTTGATATACTGCTAGATTCTGTTAGCAAGTATTTTGTTGAGAATTTTTGCATCTATGTTCATTAGAGAGATTGGTCTGTAATTTTCTTTTCTTGTAGTGTCTTTATCTAGCTTTGGTATCAGGGTGATGTTGGCTTCATAAAATGCTTTGGGTAATTTTCCCTCCTCTTCAATTTTTTGGAAGAGTTCAAACAGGATTGATGTTAATTCTTTTCAAAATACTTAGTAGAATTCATCTGTGAAGCCATCTGGTCCTGGACTTTTCTTTGTTGAGAGGTTTTTGATGACTGATTCAATCTCTTTAAATGTGATTGGTTTGTTAAGTTCTTGTATTTCTTGTAGCATCAGTATAGGTTGTTTGTGCATTTCTAGGAATTTCCGTTTCATCTAGGTTGACTATTTGTTGGCATACAGAGTCTCATAATATCCTTTTATGATCCTTTTTATTTCTGTGGGGTCAGTCGTAACTTCCCCCTTCCATTTCTGATGGTATTTATTTACATCTTTTTTTCTTTGTTAGTCTAGTTGTTCAGTTAAATCTTTGAGTTTAGCTCTTTCTTCTTTTTTAATATAGGCATTTAGGGCTATAAATTTCCCTCTCAAAACTGCCTACGCTGTATCCCATAAGTTTTGATAAGTTGTGCTCTCGTTTTCATTTGTCTCAATATATTTACTTATTTTACTTGCAATTTCTTCTTTGACCCACTGATGATTTAGGAGTGTGCTGTTCAGCCTCCACACATTTGTGAGTTTACTTTTTTCCTGTCTATTATTGATTTTCAGTTTTCATTCCCTTATGATCTGATAAGATGCTTTGTATAATTTCAATCTTTTTCTATTTATTGAGAGCTGCGTTGTGCCCCAACATGTGGTCTATCCTGGAGAAAAATCTATAGGTACTTGAGAAGAATGTGTAACCTGCTGAGTTTGGATATAGCTTTCTGTATATATATCTGTTAAGTCTAACTCGTTTATCATGTTTTTCAAGTTCTCTGTTTCCTTGCTGATCTTCTGTCTAGTTGTTCTATCTAATGATGAAAGTAGGGTATTGAAAACTCTGATGATTATTGTAGAGATGTCTATTTCTCCCTTCAGTTTTGCCAGAGTTTGTCTCATGTATTTTCGGGCACCCTGATTAGGTGCATAGATGTTTATGACTCCCTTTTCCCAGGTAGAAAATAATTCTACTCCCCTCTGTGTCCTCAACCATCAGTCCCAGTTAGTAGAGTAGTAGATTGAGAGGGTTGGATCTCTTTAGTCCTGGATTGCTTTAGTCTCGAGCTGGCTCCCAAGGCAAACAATGGTGCAGCCCTAACCGACCTGGAAGGTCTTGTGGGACATAGCAGACCAAATTTGTGGGTAAAAAGCTGAGTCAGCCTTAGGATGTGTTCTTCTCTGTTTCCTTTCTTGGGGTGGTGGATCCCTGGGGCCCCCTTTGTTTGTAACTGCCGACCTGATGCCTGAGTATTCAAAAGTGTCTTTAGTGTGAAGGACCATGCCGGCAGTAGCAGCCACAGCTTTTAACTCACAGTTTTGCCATCATGATTTTTTTTATTTGTCCCTCTCTCTTCTCGGTAGTGTCCAGCCTTCCCCTGGTGTCTTAAACCCTAATGATTTTTTTAACAGGCCATTTCTGTCTGCCCTCTAGCTGTTTTTCTGGGAGAGACAAGAGTCTTGTATCTTTCTAGTCCGCCATTGTCCCAGAAGTTTCCTATCTCTCATTCTTTTTTTTTTTTTAATTTTTAAAAAGATTTATTTATTTACTTTATCCACTTTAGGCCCCCCTCCCCCCTCCATTTGCTGTTTTTTTGTCCATTCGCTGGGCAATTCTCTGTGTCTGTTTCCTGCCCTCTCTTCTCATCCTTCTCCTCCCGTCTTCACCGGGATTCAATCCTGGGAGCCTCTGATGTAGGAGAGGGGCGTTCTGCCACCTGCGCCACCTCAATTCCTGGTTTGTCTGTGTCTCATCTTGGCTCTCCCTTGTGTTTCTCTCCTGTTATGTCTTCATCTTGCTGCCTGGCTCAGCAGGGCCTGGGGGCGCACCCACGCACGGGGCCTGGTGGCACACACGTCTTCTATACTTTTTCTTTATTTTACCGGGAGGTCCCGGGGATCAAACCCAGTTCCCTCCATATGGGAGATGGATGCCCAACCCTTTGAGCCACATCCGCCCCCCTCATTAATTCTTGAAGGATAATTTGGGGCCAGATACAGGATTCTTGGTTGACAGATTTTCTTTAAAAACTTTAAATATGTCATCCCATTGCTTTCTGGTTGCTCTGGATTCTGATGAGAAATCATGATCATATTGAGGATTCCCTTGTATGTGACTAGTCACTTCTGTCGCTGCTTTCACAATTCTCTCTTTGTCTTTGAAGTTTGACAGTTTCCCTATCATGTGTCTTGGTGTCGCTCTCTTTGAGTTCATTCACCTTCTTGTACGTGTCTTTAATCAGATGTGGGAACTTTTTAGCCATTAATTATTTACTTTTCTGCCCCTTTCTCTTTTATTCTTTTGATACTCTTTGATGTGTATGTTGGTATGTTGTCCCACAGGTCCCTCCAGCTCTGTTTATTTTTCTTCGCTCTTTTTCCTTTCCCTTCCTGTATTAGTCAGCCAAAGGGGTGCTAATGTGAAACACCAAAAATGGGTTGGTCTTTATAAAGGGTATTTATTTGGGGTAGAAGTCTACAGATACCAGGCCATAAAGTGTTAAGTTTCTCCCCTCACCAAAGTCCATTGCCACGTGTTGGAGCAAGACAGCTGCCGACGTTTGCCAGGGTTCAGGCTTCTTAGATTCCTCTCTTCCTGGGCCTGCGTTTCTCTCTGGGCTTAGCTCCTCTGGTTCCTCCAAAAAGGTCAGCTGTAGACTATCAGACGAACAGCTCACTTCTCTTCTCCTGGGGTCTTCTCTCCAACATCAAAACTCCAACATCAAAACTGCTTCTCAAAAAACCTGCTTCAACTTTGTTCTTGCCATGCCTTTTATATTTGATTCCCTACCCACCAAGGGTTGGGGCTCAATGCCCTACTGACGTGGCCCAGTCAACGCCCTAATCATAACTTAATCATGCCCAGATTAACAGATCAGTTTACAAGCATGATCCAATTATATTTTTAGAATTCATAATTACATCAAATTGCCAAGCGGCTACACCTTCTTACACAGGATAATTTCAGTTGTTTTGTCTTCAAGTTTGCTAGCTCCTTCTGCCTGCCCCAATCTGCGATTGAATCCCTCTAGTGTATTTTTCATTTCAATTGTACTTTTCAGGTCCAGAATTTCTGTTTGTTTTCTCTATATAATTTCTCTATCTTCATTTTGTTCAGACTTTTCCTAATTTCTTAGTTCTTTGTCCATGGTTTCCTTTAGCTCATTGGACATAAATTCAAGACTGTAGATTTACTGTCTTTGACTAATAGTTCTAGTGTATGAGCTTTCTCAGGAATGGTTTATGTCACATCTTTTTTTTCCCTGAGAATGGGCCATTCTTTCCTGTTTCTTTGTATATTTTGTAATTTTTTTGTTGAGAATTGGACATTTTGAGTATTAATTTATTGTAACTCTGGAAATCTAATTCTCCCACTCTCTCTATTGTTGGTTTTTTAATTATTGAGGGCTGGAGCCATCACTTTGTGACTTTTCCAAACTCTTTTATTCCAAACAGGAAACGACTTCTCTGATGTTCTGTCTGTTGGGGTTGAAACAATGACCACTCTCCCTGCTCTTCCCCCAGTGATCATAAGCAGCCATCAAAATCAGCAATTGGCAGTCAGACCACACAATTTTTGTTTTTGGAGGACACATCCTTATTAATCACCCTGGGGCCAACAAACCAGGAATGTTGGCTGTAGTTTCCATAGCCGCCTGCCATGCAGTTGGGGGATGGAGGGTGGTAGCCTCTAGACAGAAAGTGAAATTCACCAGTGTTTACTGAAATTTACCAGCCTCTTCACCCAGTTCTTCCCTGAATGATCCAAGTGTTCTACTAGACTCCAGAGTTCCAAAATAGTTGATACAGACTGTTCTTGCAAGTTCAGTAGTTGTTTAGGAGGAGGGAGCAGTTCCTGGAGCTTCCTACTTTGCCATCTTCATACAATTCATTCTGCAAAGGGATCTTTTAAAGTGTTTTTAAATGAGTAAAGAACTGATTCATCCTGAGCATTTATAAAGATCATTCAGCCTGTATTGTCAGGAGGTTGTTTGGATGACGACAAGACTGGTATGAAGACAAATAGGAGCCTTCTGAATAATGCCAGGGAGAGATGATGGCAACCTGACTAAGGTAGTGGCAGTGGAGACAGATAGAAGCATATGCATTCAAATGAGACTTAGGAGATAAAAGCTATAAGACTTGTAGATTGAAAGTAGAGGGTGAGGGAAGGAAGGGCCCAGGGATGAAGCCTAGGTTTCTGGCTTAAGAAAATGAATAGACATTAGAGCCTTTCATTTAATAGTATTGGGTTTGGGGGAGTAGGAACCATAATTAAGGTTGAGACCCTGTTTGGCAAGTGCCCATGGTCATTCAAATCATTTGGGGTAGTGAAAGATTAAGAATCTCAAAGAATCATGTAAGTCAAAGAAAGATTTATAGTGAGATAAACAGTTTAATAATTCATGCCCAGAGTTTTTGAGGAGGGAGAAGACATTTACAATGTTTACTTTGAAGACAAACAATGTTTAATCTCTAGATACCATGAAATATTAATAGACCACTTACAGTCATGTGTCAAAATTACGACTTTCCTGTGAAACACCATATGATCTCCTTAGGCAAGTTTATATATATATATATAGGAGGTACCAGGGATTAAACCCAGGACCTCGTACAAGGGAAGCAGGTGCTCAACCACTGAGCTACATCTGCTCTCCAAGTGAGTTTTATATTTAATATTGAACTCTCATTCATTCATTCATTCAATATTAGGATTGCCTGCTATTTTCTAGGCATTGAAGTAATAAAGATACTATAGCAGTAACAAAGTGAACAAAAAACTCTGCCCTCATGCTACTTATTATCCACTGGGACAGGGGTGTGGAATGACAATAAAATAAAATAAAATAGATAAATAGTGACTTGCATGGTGATAAATAATATAAAGAAAACTAAAGTAGGGAAGGGGGATTGCGTTTTAAACAGAATTGTCAGGGAAAGTCCCACTAGGTAGGTGACAGAGATAAGAGATATGACAGATATGAGAGATTGCAGAGGTCTTGCATTAGGAATGTGCCTACTTTGTTGGAGGGACAATAAAGAGGCCAGAATGGCTGGAATAGACTGGAAAAAGCAGGAGACTAGGTCAGAGAGTAAAAGAGTAGGGGATCAGATTACTAGGAACCTTTTATTCCAAGTGATAGGAAGCCATTAGAGAGTTTTGAGCAGATAAATCATTTGAGGGACTATTTTTTATAAGATTATACTGGATGCTGTGTTGAGAAGAGCTTGAAGAGCACAATGGAGAAACATTAGGAGACTATGGTCATAATTCATTTGAGAGATGATGGTTGCTTGAAGCAAGGAGATGGCAAAAAGTAGTTAGATTCTAGATATAGTTTAAGGTAGACCTGAGAGGATATCATTCCCAAAGAAGATATCTTAAGAAAAGTGTAAACTGGAAGAAAAATTCCATCATTTTAATGACTTTATTCGTAATAAGGTTAGATTTTCATTGAATATATTCAGTGAGGATTTCCTTTTAAAAAAAAAAAAAAAAAAAAGATTGTTAAAACAGGTATGATGAAGTTTTTTTTAATTGCCGTGGAAGATGTTGTGGATATTAGGCTTTATCCTTAATTGTTCCAGCTGTGAAAACAAGTACATTCATTGTAAACTACCACACTTTTTTAAGGCTGCAAATAAAGATGCTAAAACTAGTATAAATCCTATGTATAAGTTACATGCCCCAGGCAAGAAGATGAATGATAATTTATACAAAGTATGATTCTAATTTCTGAAACTCAGACTAAATCAACCCTAATTTTATTGCAATATCTAGATCCTTCTGGACTCTAGAGAGAAACTCTTCCCTTCCTCCTATTAAAAAATATATGCATTGGAGGAAAACACATGCTTAACTTGTTTGGTTATCCTTCTGTATGGTCATTGTATCATAGTTGAAGGCTCTTTCTTACACAATAAAGGAGGTGGTAGCTGGATTGCTTTCTCAGTAAGGGGAACAAACAGCATGGCAGAAAAGAGGCACAGAGGAGATAACAAATAAGATGAATATAGAGAATGGTAAGGAAATCAACCTGGCTGAGGAAGAGAAATTGTGAAATGGAATTGAATAGGTATGATAGGACTCATTCATAAGGATTGTGAATGCTTTGCTTAAATTGTTTACAGTTAATCTGATAAAATATTCTATGTTTTGTTTTGTTTTTCCATGAAGGAAACCTCAGTGAACTGGGTTGATTTTCAAATTTATACTTTTGAAATTTGAGTATTAAAATTTTGGAGAGTGTATGATTTCAAAAATTGAACTTAAAGTTCTTTTTTGTTATGCTGATAAATATTTACTGTAGACCTGAGTGTACTGAGAGCTCTTCTAAGAGCTGGGGATACAGTGGTGAACAAAACTGTTCCTTATGAAGACCCAAGCACTGCTGTTCATTGACCATTATCTTCCTTGCTATACTTCTCTGCACAGTACTTCAGTGCCTGGCTTCCCATTTCTCAACTTACTTTCCTGACCTTACCTAACTTCACTCATCTTCCCAGCATTCACATCATTCCTTAAATATATGTCTCAGAAGCCATCTCATCCCCTAATAATCCCTGCCCCTACCCAATAGCCTTCCGATTCCTTTCTGCCCAGTATCTTCACTTTTCAAGTCCTCTCTCAGCCTTTCCCAGGGGTCTCCCCTACTTTTATGGCATTTATTTTTCATAACCATTTCCTTACCCCCCACATTTTAATTTTTCTTGCTTTCTTGCATTATTACTTGTCTTTACATGTGTGTGTATCTTGCGTGCCACCTCCCTCCCAGGTTCTTAATTATAGGAGCTGCGTCATCTGAATACCTGTATTAGCCAAAGGGTTGTTGATGCAAAATACCAGAAATCTGTTGGCTTTTATAAAAGGTATTTATTTGGGGTATAAACTTACAGTTACCAGGCCGTAAAGCCTAAGTTACTTCCCTCACCAAAGTCTTTTGCCATGTGTTGGCTGCTGACATCTGCCAAGAGTTCAGGCTTCTTGGGTTTCTCTTTTCCTGGGGTTCCATTTCTCTCTGGACTCAGCTGCTCTGCTCTCTCCACAAGGCCAGCTGTAGATTATAAGGTGAACGGCTCTGTCTCTCTCCCCGGGGTTTCTGCCGTGTCTAAGGTGCTGTCTCTATTGAACAAGTTCTGTGTTCTTCTCCTGTGTGTTCACTTCCCAGGCTTCAGCTCAAAACTCAGCATCAAAACTCCAACTCACTCCTCTGCTCTGCAGTGTAGTTTTATCTGTGAGTCCCTTCCCACCAAGGGGGTGGGTACTCAACGTCTTACTGACGTGACCCAATCAAAGCCCTTATCATAATTTAATCACGCCCAGGTACATACGAGTTTACAAACATAATCCCATATCTAGTTTTGGAATTCATAAACAATGCCAAACTGCCACAGTACCTTCTTTCAGCACCTACTGTACTGTTGATTTTATTTTTATAACATTTATTATCGTCTTCCCCCATATAAAAGTAGTATTTATACAAGGGCATAGGATAATGTTTCTAAATGTTCCTTCTGTCTTTTGAGCAATACACAATATCAGTGTTGCTGTTATTGGTATTACATGATCAAATGGATATGTCCACTGTAGGTTTCTTAATCTCAGGCCTTCCAATATTTTTTCCAGGTGGGCATACCACTGAAATCCTGAGACTCCTTGGGAACTTGTCCAATGCTTACTCGCCAAGGCATTATATTTTTGCTGACACTGATGAAATGAGTGCCCACAAAATACATTCTTTTGAACAAGATCGGGCTGGTAAATACCCAGGTACCAAGGTAAGTGATAATTTCTCTTTCCAAGAATGTTACAAGTTGTATGTTGTGTTTCATTGTCCCTGGAAATAATAACATGGCATTTAAGTGCCCTGTCCACACTAGAACAGTCAAATATTTATTACTGATGACCTTTATTTCCTTTACTACCAAAAGATGAGAATTTCTCAAAAATAAATCTTCAAATAAAAGATAGATGCTTAATCTCTCATATTCTCTTTTATTCTTTTAAAGAGGAAACAGTTCTTCAGTTAATACCAACTATGAAAATTGGTTTTATTTAGAGTTACATATATAAAGCCCCTAGTTCATGTGCTTACTAGCTCATCAATAAAGTTTTTGTCAATGTATTGCATTCATCAACAATTTGATTTGTCTATGACTGGTTCTTATTCTCCAAATCACACTTGTATATACCTTTAAAATTACTTCTTTATTCCCCTTGCTCATTTCATTTTAGCATTTAGATGCTAAGCATTTTAGTCTAAATTTAGGGTAAAAAAAAAAATTGAAACTACTTCTTTATGAAGGAAGGAAGTTAGAGCTGTTCCTTGTGTAGATTGTCTCCAACCATTCCTCTCTTTGGAAACTGCCAAGCCTTAATACTGCAGTGGGAATAACAACTCTACTCTGGGTAGTTCAAGAGTAGGTAGTTGACGCAGCTTAGGCCAGTTAAAGTCTTTCTCTTGACCTTTTGAACTTAGGAACCCAGTTTGCTCTTCAGTGGCAAACTGTAAAACACATAACTTGGGAGCTGCCGGCAGTCATGTTTTCTCCCATAGGTAAAGACAATGTGCAGATAAAAAGATAGATGAATGAAGTTAATACATAGGGAGAAACAGATAAACCAGATGATGAATCATTCATTGGTTCCAGAGGCCCAGCTACATGACAGTCCTGGCTTGGTGGTTCTTCTCTTCCTTGGAAACCAGGATCCACTTAATATAACCCACTGTACAAAACATCTTTTTAAAGTCTGAGTTGAGTTTTGGTTACTTGCAAACAGGATCCCTAACTAATATACTATTAAGGTGTATTCTTGAGAAGCAGATGTGGCTCAAGCAATTGAGTTCCTGTGTACCACATGGGAGGGTCCTGGGTTCAGTTCCCAGTGCCTCCTGGAGAAGATGAGCTGGCGCAACAGGCTGGCATGGTGAGCTGACGCAAGAAGATGACATAACGAGACACAAAAA
>JAQZBX010028934.1:15351-27663 GCA_029593785.1 Cabassous unicinctus
GAGGGAGGATAAATAAAAAAAAAAAAAAAAGATGTATTCTTGGAAAAGTCATGTCAAAGAAAGCTGTTACATGACTCTGCCCGCTCTCATTCAGCCATAGCAAGATGTATAACATTTTTTTCCTATGTGGATCATGAGCCAAAATACATCCTTTTTCGGTTATAGGAATCAAAACACCCAGGAAAAAACTATTTGACATAGAACGTGAAACAAACTTTTTCCTTTTAGAAAGTATGAAAGGAGAAAATAGTAAAGATTCTTTATTGAGTGTGCCAGTAATTAACCTGTAATTTCAATAATGTGTGAGACAGATAATACTATCTTCATTTTACAGATGAGAAAATTGAGGCTCAGACATAAATAGCTTAGCCAAGGGCTCACCAACTATGTTGCAGAACTCACCTAAATATGTCTGACTCCAAAGCCTGTGCTCTTCCCATATAGCCTTATCCAAGGCATCAGAGACTAAAAATGTCATTTTAAAAAAAATGTTTATGGATGCTGTATTAATCAGCCAAAGAGGTGCTGATGCAAAGTACCAGAAATCTGTTGGCATTTATAAAGGGTATTTATTTGGGGTAGAAGCTTACAGTCACAAGGCCATAAAGAGTAAGTTACTTCCCTCACCAAAGTCTGTTGCCACGTTTTGGAGCGAGATGGCTGCTAGTTTCTGTGAGGGTTCAGCCTTCCTCTTCTTCCTAAGGGTCTGTGGTCCCAGCTCCTTCCACTCTCAGCTGTAGGCTTGCCTTTCTCCCTGGGGCTTGTTTCTTCCTGGGCTTTCTCAGCTGTTCAGGGCCCTGGTCTTTTCTGCTGCAAACTATCAGGCGAACGGCTCGGCTCTCTCCACAGGGCTCCAGCATCCAAAATTAAACTTTCTGTGTTCTCCTTCTCCATGTGTTTACTTCTGTGTAAGAGTCTGTTTTATACCCACCAAAGGGTTGGGAATTCAGCCCTGCATGCCTTACTGACATGGGCAAATAAAAGCCCTAATCTTGATTTAGTAAAGTAAAAGTGGTACCTCTGAATCTAATACAATGTAATACACCCAGAGGAACAGACCAGTTTACAAACACAATCCAATATCTAGTTTTGGAATTCATAAACAATATTAAACTGCTACAGATGCTTATTAAATTTTTTTATATTTTTTAAAACTTTATTTTGTACATTTAATAATTGAAAATATAAACAATTAACTAGAAAAGGTGAGGATGAACCACCACCACACCAAAGAACTGAGAGAGTCTGCAACTGCAAGCAAGAGTCCCATCTATCAGCCATATGGGATCAAAGTCCCCTCTCAATTAGAGGTGGAGTGGGCATTGCCATCCCAAAATTCTCAGGATTGGGGAATAAAATATGGACTAGAGTAGACTTACTGGTATTCTGCTATAGACTTATTGTGATTCTAGCAATGGAAGACAGTGACCACTGGAGGTGCTGAAGTCGGAGAGGGAAAAAGAGGTATAATATGGGGACATTTTCAGGACTTGGAATTGAACTGAATGACATTGCAATGACAGATACAGACCATTATATATCCTGCCATAACCTACAGAATTGAGTGGGAAAGAGTGTAAACTACAATGTAAACTATAATACATACTTAGTGTAAACTATAATCCATGCTTAGTGGCAATGCTCCAGAATGTGTTCATCAATTGCAGTGAATGTACCACACTAATGAAAGAAGTTGTTAATGTGGGGAAAAGTGGGAGGTCTAGGGAGTGGGGCATATGGAAATCCCTTATATTTTTTTATGTAATATTTTATGTAATCTAAGTATCTTTTAAAAATAAATAAAAATTTATAAAAAAAACTAAAGAAAACAGTTTAATAAAAACCTATTTCTCAATTAGATAAATTGGATACATATAAAAATATTTTTGAATCATACAATATGTTACATAATATATTTGGTTCATAGTAATGCAATCATACAGTATTTGTCCTTTTGTCTGGCTTGCTTCACTCAACATAGTGTCCTCCAGGTTCATCCATGTTGTCATATGCTTTATGACTTCATTTCTTTTTACAGCTGCATAGTATTCCATTGTGTAAATATACCACAGTTTGTTTATCCATTCATCGGTTGATGGACACCTGGGTTGTTTCCAACATTTGGCAATTGTGAATAATGCCTCTATGAACATTGGTGTGCAGATGTCTGTGTCACTGCTCTCAGTTCTTCTGGGTATATACCCAGTAGTGGTATTGCAGCGTCATGTGGCAAGTCATTCAATTTCTTTAGGAGCTGCCAAATAGTCCTCTACAGTGACTATACCATTCAGAGTCCTACCAACAGTGAAGTAAGTGTTCCTATCTCTCCACATCCTCTCCAAAACTTGTAGTTTTCTGCCTTTTTAATAGTGGCCATTCTGATAGGTGTGAAATGATATCTCATTGTAGTTTTGATTTGCATTTCCCTAATCATTAGTGATGTTGAGCATTTTTTCATGTGTTTTTTTGCCATTTGTATTTCTTCTTTGGACAAATGTCTATTCAAGTCTTTTGCCCTTTTCCTAAAAGTGTTACCAGGTTTGGTCTAGGTTCTTGACTTATGCTGCAGAAATGAATTTCAGAGTGTGTCGGGTTAGTTAGGCCAGTACTTTATTAAGGTAGGGAGGGAAGAGAAATGGTAGAAAATAACAGATCACGGGTCCCCGGTAGAGTAAGGGGCTGAAGAGTGATAAAAAAGGCTGATTTATAGGCTACAATTTCCCATTATAAATTATAAATGCCCAGGTTTTACTTGTGTGTTGATCTATGAAAAGGGGACAAGGGGAGAGCAGGGCACAGAAGCCCAGAGGGCTGAGAAAGGTTTTGCGCCTGCTTCTTAAACTATTAATTATTCCACCCCTTTGCTAATGACTTGGGAGGAGTTCCAGGTGTTGGCTGTTTTGATTACCCCTCCCATCAATCCCCTGGGTGGGCCTAGTGATAATGTCCCTGAAGAATATCCAGGACTTATCCTGGCTTCCAGAGGGAATCTCATTCATGAGGGTCTTCCAGGAGCCATCTTGGGGGTCTCGATATCCACATGGACTTCTTGCCAGGCTCCAGATCCATCTATTGATTCCCTATCTTATTAGCCTGCTTCATTCCCCCCTCAGAGAGTTTACACCTTTATTCTTAAAGGGGTGCTGAAGGGAGATGTTCATTCTTCTATAACTACTTCCTGCTGGTTAGGGGTGGTAGGCCCTACCCCACAAGGTGAAAACCCTCTGGCTATTCTGTCTCATTTGGAGGAAGATGGATCTGGAATCCTGAGCAAAGCTGGTTGAAATCCCCATATGGCTAACAAGATGTTGATTCTGGAAGAAATAAACTTGATGAGAATATTGAAGATATATGGTCCTACTAAGAGGATACTGGACCACAAAAGTAGAAAAGGCCAGGTGCCTATACAGTGGCATTTCCCTGAAATTGGTGGGTTTCATTTTGCAGGTTTCGAATACTGTTTAGGACTATTTTAGAGTGATTTACATAAAGATGGTATTCTTCCTTAAGGAAAGGACATATTCCTGCCTGTGCTGCAGTTAGCATGTCAAGTGCCTTATGAATTTGCAGCACCACAGCAGCAAGAGTCTGCTTGCTGTCTTAGAGCTTCTAAGGCAGGGCTGGTTTCATTTATACCATTAGTTAGCTCCAGGGAGTGAGTGAAATAGACAGTGAGGTTTGGTATAAATTGCCAACCCCAGTTTTCATTGGTGGTTATGCCTAAGGCAGCTAAGAGGGAGATGAGAAGAGACATTGCCTTTTTAGTTATTGTATTGGAAGAAACAAATGAAGACAGACAAGGTTTCTTAAAGGGTGTTGGGTTAGAGACACAGACAATACTTAGCTTTGTCTCTTGAAGAGGTTATTTCAGGCTGTCCAGTGGCTGGCACTCGTATGACTTGTCAGGTGTTTCTGGTGTGTCGGTACTTCCTTGGGCAACTGGCTTCACTCGGGATAAATGTACCCAGCTGGCAATCCCTTTAACAGCTGTGGGAGTGATTAAAACCACAGGATAAGGTCCCTTCCATTTAGGCTCTGATTGAGAGTGAGGCCTGTTCTCTTGCCAAGTTTTGATCAGAACCTGATCACCAGGTTTAACTTTAGGTAAAGATAATTCATGGCTGAGGCTAGGAAGTATTTTGTTTCCAACCTCCTGGGTGACTTGTTGAGTTTTTCTTAGGTTGATAAAATATTTTGTGAGTTCTTGGATTTCCTGATCTAGTACCAGGTCCTGGGTAAGGAAAGGCTGCCCATAAACCATCTCAAAGGGGCTAAGCTAAAGTGGGTCTTTTGGAGCTAAACGCAGCCTCAATAAGGCCACGGGTAGACTGGTGACCCAAGTCAACGTGGTTTCTTAGCAGAGTTTAGCTAGAATTTGCTTTAGGGTTCGATTAACTCTTTCTGCTTTCCCAGAGGATTGGGGCCTCTAGGAGCTATGGAGATGATATTTAATTCCGAGGGCAGCTGATAGACCTTGGGTTATTTTGCTAGTAAAGTCTGGCCCATTATCACTTTGGAGGGACTTAGGCAGTACAAACCTGGGAACTATTTCTTTTATAAGAGCTTTAGCTCCCTCATTTGCCGTTTCTTTTCTAGTAGGAAACGCTTCCATCCACCCAGTGAAAGTATGTACCAGTACTAAGAGGTACTTATAGCCCTGGCAAGATGGCATGTGGGTGAAGTCTGTCTGCCAGTCCTCTCCAGGGTATGATCCCTGCATCTGTACAGGGGGTTTAAGGGGGGAGGATGGTTAAGCCTCTCATTGTTTGAGTTATTAATTGCACACAGGGGGCAACTCCTGGTAACTTCTTTGACTGTTTTCACCAGGCCCTGTCCTTCAAAAACCCGTTTAGCTAAGCTGGTTAAGGCATCCCTCCCCAGATGAGTGGCTTGGTAAAGCCCATGAAGGACTTTCCACTGCACTGCTCTTGGCAGGTAGACTTGAGTGTCCTTAACAAGCCACCCATCAGCTTCCAGGGTGAACCCCAGGCTAGCTGCCCTGGTTTGTTCATCCGCAGTATACTTTGGAATGTCAATTACTAGTACAGATGCTGGGATAAGGGGTAGGAGGGAGACCTGGGTTTGTGTTGCAGCTTTAGCAGCTGCATCTGCTCGGGCATTTCCCTTTGCTACAGCAGTGTCTGTCTCCTGATGCCCTGGACAATACATAACTGCTATTTCTTGGGGTAACAGTACGGCTTCCAGTAAGTCTAGGATTTCTTGCCTGTGCTTAATAGGTGACCCATTGTTAGTAAGCAAGCCTCGTTCTCGCCACACAGCAGAGTGGGCATGGAGGACAAAGAGCGCATACTTAGAGTCTGTATAAATATTAGCCCTTTTCCCAGCCGCTAGCTTTAAACTTTAGGTAAAGGCAATTAGCTCTGCTTTCTGGGCTGAAGTTCCAGGGGGAAGAGCTTGGACCTCTGTGGTTTCAAATTGAGAAACCACTGCATAGCCTGCCCTTTTAATTCCTTAATAGAACTACTTCCATCTGTGAACCACTCAACGTCTGGGTTTGCAAGAGGTTCATCTTTTAAGTCTGGCCTGCTTGAGTAGTTTTAATTAAGAGTCTCAAGGCAGGAGTGAGGAAGGGGCCCCTCAGGATCTAACTTTGGGCCCTCTATCGGTAGTAGGGTGGCTGGGTTGAGAGTTTGACACACCCTTAGCTGTACCTCGGGGGTCTCTAGTAACTGAGCTTGGTATTTAATTAACCAGCTACCCATAAGCCACTGATGGCCCCTGGCCTCAAGCATGTCCTTCACCTGGTGTGGGGTGAAGACTGTGAGAGGTTGCCCGCAAGTTAATTTGGTGGCTTTCTCAATTAAAAGGGCTGTTGCCCCTACTGCTCTCAGGCAAGGTGGCCATCCCTGCACTGTGCTGCCCAGTGCTTTGGAGAAAGAAGCTACTGGTCGAGAAACTTCACCCAGTTTCTGGACTAACACTCCTAGAGCCACCCCCTTCTTCTCAGTTACGCATAGAAAGAAAGGCTTGCTTAAGTTGGAATTCCTAAGGCTAGAGGGCTAACTAAGGTCGCTTTGGGGCACAGAAGGCAGCTTCTTGGCTTGTTCCCCATTCTAAGGGTTGTTTATCAGCCTCTGCAATAGCACTATACAGTGTCTGGGTCATTTCCCCAAACCTAGGTATCCACAGTCTACAGTAACCAGCCATTCCTAGGAAATTTCTCAGCTGTTTCTTTGTTTGAGGCAGGGGAATACTAGTGATAGCTTGAACTCTTTTTGGGGAGAGAGACCTTTCCCCCGGGGTAAGAAGGAATCCTAAATAGGAGGCTTTGTGCTGATAAGATTTGTGCCTTGGATGCCGACACTCTATAGCCCCTATCGGCTAGGAAATTAAGGACTAAAATGGTGTTGGCATTGGAAACTTCCTTTGTTGGACTGCAAAGCAATAGATCATCCACATAGTGTAAAAGGGCGCTCTGCGGCAGATGGAGATCAGCTAGGTCCTGAGCTAAGGCATTCCCAAAAATATGGGAGCTGTCTCGGAACCCTTGAGGCAACACAGTCCGCGTAAGCAGGACTGAGGGCCTAGAGTTGGACTCCTGCCATTCAATGGTAAAAAGAAATTGGGATTCCTGGTGGAGAGGGGTGCAGAAAAAGGCATCCTTTAAATCTAGAACAGTAAGCCAAGCTGTGGTTTCTGGGACCTGGTTTAATAGAGTATAAGGATTGGATACAACTGGATGAATTGGTATTACAAAGCTATTGACTGCTCTTAAGTCTTGAACTAGCCGGTAGGTACCATTGGGCTTTTTTGCAGAAAGTATTGGCGTGTTGCAAGGAGATTGGCAGGGAATTAATAGGCCATTCTCCAAGAACTTTTTAACCATAGGCTGGAGGCCTTTAACAGCCTCCTCTTTGAGGGGGCATTGCTTTCTGTGAGGGTAAGGCTGGTTAGTATTATAAGAAATGGAAACTGGGGGAACCCAGAGGGCCCTTCCAGGTATCCCACTTTCTCAGACAATAGAGTTCACTTTACTATTGATTTCCTGGGGAATAGCTGCTGATGAGACACCTGACTCTTGATCCAGAACCATGGCTAAACACAGAATTCCACGTTCTTCCCTTGAGCACTGGGTTACAGGCACCTTAGACATTTCATTTATCCCTACTAGTTGGATGCATGCCCCCAGAGTACAAAGTAAATCCCGCCCCAATAAGGGGGTGGGACATTCAGGGATAATTAAAAATTGATGGCTTACGATCAGGTCTCCTATTTGGCAAAGGAGAGGCTCAGTAACGGACCTAGTTTTAGTTTTACCATTAACACCCGCTACCAGACAGGTTCTAGGGGAGGGAGGTTTGGACTGATAGGTCAGAACTGAATAAGTGGCTCCTGTACCTATTAAAAAATTAATTTCTTTACCTGCCATGTCAAAGGTCACCTGGGGCTCCTCTAGTTCGATGTTCCACAGAGGCGTCCAAGGAGCCACTCTTTGCCCCGGGTCCCCTCAGTCCTCCATGGGGGCTGCCACTCCCGACCCAATGGCCTGTTTTCCCACACTGGGGGCAGGGACAGGGGGGCTCCTTACGTGGTTTAGAGCAGTCTTTCTTCCAGTATCTAAGCTCTCCAGTTGAAGCAGGATCTCGACGTTTTGGAGCCTGGTCTGGGGTGACCCTGAGGTGGCCAGCTGCCGTTTATGGCAACTGCAAGTAGCTGAGCCTTCTGCCTGTCCCTCTTTGCCCTTAAATCCCCAAGGGCCTGGTCACAGCTATCTTATCAGCATACCCTTGGGCCGCTTCCCAAAAGTGGCGTTTTTCTTCAGGGGTGCACGTCTCCCCATGTCAGCTCAAGATTTAGGGTTAACTTCTGGAATTCTGCAGCAAATTTATTTGGATCCTCTGAAAATCGTCCCACCTATTCTTTACATTGAGCTAAATCTGTCATGGAGAAGGGAACATGAACTTTAATTGTTCCTGCTTCTCCATTTACTGCTCCCCTTATTGGGTAGAGGCCGTTCTTGGATCCTCTACTAGCGTGGAAGGGTGTTCCACTCCTAGTGACTTCAGCTGGATTAGCTATGGGCATATGAGGCGTGGAAGTAGAGGTGGTGTTACCGGATTTAATCTAGGTTCTTGACTTATGCTGCAGAAGTGGGTTTCAGAACACGTCAGGTTGGTTAGGCTAGTAATTTATTAAAGTAGGGAGGGAAGAGAAATAGAAAATAACAGATCACGGGTCTGGTAGAGAGTAAGGGGCTGAAGAGTGATAAAGAGGGCTGATTTATAGACTACAGTTACCCATTATAAATTATAAATGCCCAGAATTTACTTGCGTGTTGTTCCGAGCAGGAGGGAGAGCAGGAGCAGGAGCAGGAGAGATTTGACCTTTGCTTTTGCTTTTAAATCATTAATTAATCCACCCCTTTGCTAATGGCATGGGAGGAGTCCCAGGCATTTGCTGTTTTGATTGATTACCCCACCCATCAATCCCACGGGTGGGGCAAATGATAATGCCCCTGGAGAACATTCGGAGCTTCTCCTGGGAATCTCTGGGAATCTCATTCTGGGTGGGAGAAATCTCGCGAGGGTCTTCCAGCAGCCATCTTGGGGGGTATCAGTGTCCACGCCAGGTTCCAGATCCATCTACTGATTCCCTGTTTTACTAACTGGCTTCCGTGGGAGGGGGAGAACCGAGGAGGGGATCATCTAAGATATCACCCTCCTTCTCAGGAAATGGTTTCACTTCCTGAGCATAGCATAACTTGCAAGATCCACGTAACCTCATATCCTGATATAGAGCCATAAAAAGCTGAGCATACGCAATCTCTGCCTGCTTTCCTTCTTTGTTACACAGGAGGTCTATCTGAAAAATAGAGTCATAATTTAGAGTGCCATTTACAGGTCATTTTTGGCCACCTTCAAGGCTATACTGTGGCCATGCAGTGTTGCAGAAGATCAGTTTCTCCTTCTTCAACCGTTTGGTGGGTAGGGTTGTCCAGTTCTCGAGAATACACCCCAGTGGGGACTCTGTTGGTATGCTAGAGGTTGCACCCATTATTCTAGGAAGAATGACGAATGAAGAAGCACTTTTTAGTCACCTGATCTGGCGTCCCAGAGTCCAAGTCTGACTAAAACGTGCACTACTCCAAATAATTTGGGGCTGATGCTCTGGTTCCAGCATCCTGAAATCCAGAGCCTGGGGCTCACAGGCATCCCTGTGGCCAACCTAGGTCTTGGGAGATGCATGAAACCCTGAACTTCAGACCAAAGCTCTCAAGCCGAATTGGTGGCAGATGAGCAGTTGCTCCAAACCGAAGCATCTGAGATAAGTCTTAGAAGACATTTGGCTGCTCTCTGAATAGGTGGGCCCAAGGAATTTCTTGGGGGCAATTCAGAATTTCTGCTCTGCTTCTCGGCACCCCTGCATTTCAGGGTCCGAGACTGACTGCACTGTTACCCAAACGGAAGCTCTTGAGATAAATTCCAGGGAATGTTTGGCTGCTCTCTGAATCGAAGCGCCCAAGACTTCTTAGGTCTTAGGGGACATTCAGAGTTATTTCTCTGGTTCCCGCCACCCTGGGAATTAGAGACCCTGCCGCCAGACATTTCCGGGGCCGTTGTGGACTTGGGAGACAGACCAAATAGATCTCAGGGTCGGTTTTGGACTGAAGTTGCCCAGCCAAATGGTGCTTCTTCCTGGAGAAGGGGCAAAAAGCTTCTTTCTGTTCTTACAGAGGTCTTAAAAAGCAGTCTTAGTTTTATGACTTTACTGTTTGGTAGTTTCCCAGTTAGACGAACCATCAAAAGGCCATTAAGTGATTAGAGATCAATTGTTCTAGCTAACAGGACTTGTGGCCCTGAGGCAATACTTCCTTCCTCACTAGCAAATGCATTTTCAGTTTTACACTTTTCAAGACATTCTAAAGCATTTTAACACAAACCTGTACTGAGAAATTTGGAAATAGGAAGGTAAAACGTGGGTAAAGGTTAAGAGTGAGAGGAGCTTTGGCCTGTGACCCCCTTGGGGAAGGGAACTTCCATGGCATCCATCTTGGCTCTGCTTACCACTACCTTCCCACCCCATCTCAGACCAGGTAGTCGGGTGTGGTCAAATAGGAAGGCAGGTCTGCAATGGCGTGGACTTATGGAGACGGCCCCCAGGTCTGAGTCATTGCCCTGCCACCGCCAAGGGGAGAGGGTGGCAGAAGGCAATGGCCTGAGGGCAAAGCCGCCTGGCTGCTGAAAGGGCTTGAAAAAGGTGTGCAGCACCCAGTGCTTGGCTGGGGGACCTCTGTCTTGGCAGGGCCCCGCTTGAGCCCCTGCCCTGTGCCCCAGCCCTCCCGGCCGGGGTCAAGTCTCACAAGCCTGGAAACATGGCATGGACGCAGAGTTCCCTCGACCAGGCCTCTTCCCTCCTGGGAATTCATCCTGTGGGGGCTCATAGGCGAACCTGTTTAAAATGGATAAGCAAAATAAAACATTAAACAAGCTGTAGGCCATAGTTTCACTCACCAATAACCTCCTGGCTGGCTTGCCAAATATGTTACTGGATTTGGTCTAGGTTCTTGACTTATGCTGCAGAAATGAATTTCAGAGCACGTCAGGTTAGTTAGGCCAGTACTTTATTAAGGTAGGAAGGGAAGAGAAATGGGAGAAAATAACAGATCACGGGTCCC
Source organism: Cabassous unicinctus (assembly GCA_029593785.1). NCBI lineage: Eukaryota > Metazoa > Chordata > Mammalia > Cingulata > Chlamyphoridae > Cabassous > Cabassous unicinctus. The sequence continues at coordinate 25,988 of JAQZBX010028934.1, forward strand.
CAGTAGAGAGTAAAGGGCTGAAGAGTGATAAAGAGGGCTGATTTATAGGCTACATTTTCCCATTATAGATTATAAATGCACAGGTTTTACTTGCGTGTTGATCCATGCATGGGGGGACATGGCAAGAGCAGGGCACAGACGCCAAGAGGGCTGAGAAAGGTTTTACACCTGCTTTTTAAACCATTAATTATTCCACCCTTTTGCTAACGACTTGGGAGGAGTTCCAGGTGTTGGCTGTTTTGATTGATTTTGATTGATTACCCTTCCCATCAGTCCCCTGGCCCAGTGATAATGTCCCTGAAGAATGTCCAGGACTTCTGGCTTCCGGAGGGAATCTCATTTATGAGGGTCTTCCAGCAGCCATCTTGGGAGTCTCAATATCTACGTGGACTTCTTGCCAGGTTCCAGATCCATCTATTGATTCCCTGTCTTACAAGCCTGTTTCAAAAGGGTCTCTACTCATATATATGAGCTCATAAGCTCATATATAAGAGCTTCTGCAGAGATGCAGAAGTGAGCCTGTTGTCCTTTTTTTTGGCTGCCTCTATCTGCCTCACTGGGAGGAGAAAAAGAGAAAGACCTTCCCACCAAGCCGGTTAAAGGAAGGGGTCCACCAACTGGTCTCTTTGAGCATTGCAACTTAGGGGAATTGTACCTGCAGTCCCTGACAGCCATCTTTTGTACCTTCCATGGAGTTCACTCATTTGGGTAGGGGGTGTCAGTAGTGATTGATACATTTGCTGGCAGATCCCATTTCAGCCAAGAAAACCAAACAGTCTAGACTTGCACAGTCCAATATAATAGCCACCATCCATATAGTATAGCTATTTATATTTAAATTTAAATTAAATTAAAATTTCAGCTCCTCAATTGCACCAGCCATGTTTCAAGTGCTCAATAATCACATGTGATTAGTGACTACCATATTAGACAACACGGAAATAGAAAATGTTCATAATTGTAGAAAGTTCTGTTAGACAATGCTGATCTCAACTTTCATGTATAATTATAACCTGAAAATGAAATTCTGGCAGACTTTATGAAGAGAATAAACAGATTCAAAGCAAAAGATTCCTGCCAAAATAATTAATATAGAAACATAAGATGATTATTTTTTTCATATTCTCATTGAAATCCAAGAGGATCTTCCATTAATTAAACAAGAATAGTCTGTATTACAAAAGAAGCAATCTTAAAACAAGAAGGAGTTCTTGGAAATTAAAGCAAAATGATTATCAAAATAAAAAGTCTGATTCAGTAATTATCAGTTCAAATATAGCTAAAAACCTTGATAGTGTCAGAAGTCAAACTAAGAGAATCTTCCCAAAACTCTGAGCAAAAAGGCAAATGATAAGGGAAAAGAATCATGAACTACCAGGAATAAGAGGAACAGATATTAAAGAAAAAATAGAAGAAAATGGTCTTAAACTAAAGAACAATCATAAAATTTCACTGACTTTCAGGAAGAATTAATGAGAAAACTGACATCTAGATGTGATCATTGAATTTCAGAATTCTAAGGAAAGAGAAACTGGCATCAGACTTCTCTTGTGGAATTCTAACAGCTAGAAAAGAATGGAGTGTATGTACACATTTCTGAGGGGTAAAGATTATGGCATTAGAATTGTACATCCCCCAAACTATTGTTGGGATATATTGTTGCAACAAAGCTATTT
>JAQZBX010028935.1:0-27564 GCA_029593785.1 Cabassous unicinctus
TATCTATTCTATTCTTCCTTCCCCCTCCATTCAGAAACTATGGTAACCACTAAGTTTCCATTTTTGAAGAATAAGAATAATAGTTACTTGCAGTAATACTGAGAGCTTGGTATATTGGTCTGTTTCATTTATTAGGCCCTGCATATGTTTTTGAGGGATTCTTGTCCCTCTAATTGAGAATAGCAGGACTCCCCAGAATGGGAGTTTGATATTTTCTTGTTTGTCGTGTGGATCTCCACCCACCTGATACAACACACTATGACAAGATGAACACCTACATTTTCCATAGAAGCCTTCTCCATGTGCTCCCTATCACATATATCCCCCCGCCACTTGTCACCTTACACCAGTATCCTTCCCATGCCATATTTGCCAAAAGAACATTTCCAACATTATAGGTTTATTCACAGATGTACAGGCAGGGGTTCTTAACCAGAGGTCCATGGACCCCCAAGGAAATATTTCAGGGGACCCATGACCTTGCATTGAAAATATTAAAAAAAAAAAAACATTATTCTTTTGGGGATATGTCGGTATGGGTATGATATATTTATTAAATAATACACAGTATAGAATGGACTTGGTAAGGGGTCTGTGGTTTTCACGTGACTGGCAAAGAGTTCCGTGGAACAAAAAAGTTTAAGAACCCCTGCTCCAGTGGTTTCTGCCCCAGTTAAGCACTGTGTCTTGGTTGTATCTCACTGCCCGAGCCTGTATCTCCTGATTTGGTGGTGTCAGCTTGCCCTGCAAATTCAGTTATATTATGGATGAAGAAAAGCTGATTTTCAGTTTGTCTAACTTCTTCTCATATGGATTGGAATTAAGATGCCCAATGCATTTATATGTTGGAGGGGAAACTGGAAATGATGTAGTTATCTTTGAGATGGATCTTTTCTTTTTATCATTTGAAATGTGACCATCTTTATGAAACAACAACAAAATATATTTCTCAATATTATAGCAATTTTATGCCTCCAATGAATTTCACAGATTTTCACAATTTCACAATTTTTACAACCATTCTGATTTGCCAGAACTGTTAAATATTATATTCTAATTTTTTTGTTTATTTCTATGGTAATTTTGGAAGGTGTAGAGATTAATAGTTTAATTTAAATTACCACCTTGAAACCCAACCAGTGATTTTGGAATATAAGGAAATTATCTACTGTGAAAAAAAATTATTTCATTTCCCAGTAACGTTCACATAAAGAAGATTTTATTGAATCATTCAGAAACTTTAAATAAATTATATATAGTCCTGGAAACTTAAATTACAGTGAAGTAAAAAATTGGAAGTAATTCAAACAAAAATGTTAATAATCTTGGTAGAAAGTGCAGGTGCAAGATGGTGGAGTAGGAAGTTTAACAAATAGTTCTCTCCAGCAGAAAAATATGAAAAAGCTGGAGAAAGAGACTGGAATTAATTAGGTGGTAACCTTGGAATCAGAATGGACATTTTGAGCAACTACAGGTATGCCAGAGGAAGTGAGAGATTGCCCAGAGTTCAGCTTTTGTATGTAAATACGTGAACCAACCAATCACCAGCCCCACTGCTCAGTCCAGCCACAGCAGCTGCAGACAAAGAATTCTGGGAGGGACTGGCTGAAGTGAAGACTGGGAGAGGAAATCTCCTCAAACTTTGGGGATGAGGGTCAAGAGCAGTCTGCGGAATTCCTGAGGAACTGGTGCAAAAGTTGCTTCAGTATTTGCCTCTGGCAGCAGTGCTGCCATTTTACTACAGCACCCACCTTGACATTAAGAGCCAGGGCACCTTATTTGGCTGTTTTTCATTTTTCCTTCTGTGTGTTGATATTTCCAAGTCTGGTAGATCCCTGATGATCCAGTATAGACTCTAGTTTTACTTTCAGCTTGTTCCTCAGCAACTGCTTTTGATCTCACACCAGCATCTATCAAGACTTGAAAACCCAGTGCACATTTTCACTGTTTGAGTTTCTTCTTTTTCTTTCTTCTGTTGTTTAGTCTGAAAGATCCTTGAGAGCCCAGCACAGATGCTAGCCTTGTTTTCTCTCAGAAACAGTATCTTCCGGCCTTATACCAGCATAAACCAGGACATAAAGAGCCAGTTCACTTTCTTTCTTTTTTCATTTTTTTGTTTGTGTTTTTTGATTGGTTGTTTATTTTTCTCTGTTTTACATTTTCAGTTCTCACTAAAATATAGTGAGCAGCAGCTTCTGGCTTCCGAATGATACATAACAACAAGATACTAGAAGCATCAGTAAAATTAATTGATTTTTACAGTTTTTTTTTTTTTGCTTTCTTTTGTGGATGTTTTGTCTATTACTATTGTTTCTTTTATTTTCCTCTCTCTTTCTTTCCTTCTTTTTTCCTGATTTTCTATTTTTTCTTTCTTTTCTTTTCTTTTTTTTTTTCCTTTCCTTTTCTTTCTTTCTTTCTTTCTCTTTCTTTCTTTTGATTCTTGTTCTTAGTCTGGTGGACTTTAGTGTGGGATAATTAGATTCCCAGAGTGGCAACAACGTAATACTGAGACTATCCAATTCTCAGCAAAAATTATTGAACAAACAAAGAGACAGGGAAGTATCATCCAATCACAGGAAAATAGGATTTGATGGAAAATATTCTAAGGAAACACAGTATCTGGATTTACCAATCAAAAATCTTCAATCAAAGACAATAGAAATTGTCCTGGTCGAGGAACAGAAATAAAAAAGAGTGAAAAATAATGAACAGAGCCTAAGGAATCTATGAGACACCATTACACATAACAATATACATATCATAGCATTCCCAGAAAGACCAGAGAGAAAGAAAGGGCCAGACAATATATTTGAAAAAATAATGTCATAAAAATTATCAAATCTTGTGAATGTTATGAATATACAAATCCAAGATGTTTAACAAACACCAAGGAGGATGATTTCAAACAGATTTACGTTGTGGCATATTAAGACCAAACTGTAAAGTGTCAAGAACAAAGATAGAATATAAAAAACATCAAAAGAGAAATTTTGTGTCACATATAAGATATTCTTAATAAGATTAATATCTGATTTCTCAATAGGAACCATAAAGGCCAGAAGGCAGTGGGAGGGCATATTTAAAGTAAAAAAAAAGAAACAAGCAAAACTGTTACCCAAGAGTAATATACCCAGCAAAGTTGTCCTTCCAAAATGAGAAAGAAATTGAGACATTTCTGGACATAAAACAAAAAACAAAATTAAACTGCCTTAAAGGAAATGCTAAAGGGATTCCTTCACATTGAAAGGAAAGGACTCTAGACAGAATCTCAAAGCTGGATAAAGAAATAAATATCTCCAGTGTAAGTAATAATATTGGTAAATATAAATGTCATTTTATTTAATTTTTTTCATTTGCCTTGCTGTCATACTTTTCATAGTACTTAAAATTTAAATACATAAAAATCAAGAATATATCTTTGTTACTGGACACACAATATATAAAGGTGAAATTTGTGACCAAAACAATATAAAAGAGAAGAGTTCCTGTACAGTTTTTGTGTAGGTTTTTGAAATCAAGTTGTAATCAACATAAACTAAACTGTAATATATTTAAGATGCAAAATGTAATCTCCATGTTGCTAATAAAGAAAATACCTAAAAAAATCTGCACAAAAGGAAAGAATAAGTGATTCAAAATGGATAATTTTTAAATATCATATAAACCAAAGTAATGTATCAATGAAGGAAAAGAGAAACAAACAAGCATCACACTTTCAAAAAACAACTAGCAAAATGGTAGAAGTGAAACTTGTCTTATCAGTAATTTCCTTAAATATAAATAAATTAAACTCTCCAATCAAAATGTGGAGATTGGCAGAATGGATAAAGAAATATGACCCAACTCTTTACTTATTCCAAGAGATCCATCTTAGATCCATAAAAACAAATAGGTCGAAAGAGAAAGGGTGGAAAAATATTTCATACAACTAGGAGTCAAATGAGAGCAGGGGTTGTAATATTAATATGACAATATTGACTTTAAGTAAAAACTGTTACAAGAGACAAAAAAGGACATTATATACTGATAAAGGGTCAATTCAACAAGAAGATTTAACAATTAAAAATATACATGCACCAAACAGTAGCATGCAAAAATATATGAAGAAAGATTGACAGAATTGAAGGGAGAAATAGATGGTTCAATGATAATACTTATAAGTTTCAATACACCACTTTTAGTACTGGATAGAACATCTAAATAGAAAATCAATATGGAAATACAGGAACTGGACAACTTTATAAACCAACAGGATCTAACTGACAAAAGTAGAACATTTCACCACCATCAGCAGAATGCACTTTCTTTTGAAGTGCAAAAATAATTCTCTGAGATAGATCATATGTTAAGGGCAAAAGATAAGTCTCAATAAATTTAAAAATATTGAAATAATAAAAAGTAACCTCTCTGAACAAATTGGAATGAAGTTAGAAATCAAAAACAAAAAGAAAACTGGAATTAAGGAAGAAATTACAAGGGAAATTAGAAAATACTTAGAGACAAATGAAAACAAGGACACAATATACCAAAACTTGGAAGATGCAGCAAAAACAGTGCTCAGAAGGAAGTTGATAGCTATAAAATAAAATATTAAAAATAATGGTCTCAAATTAATAACCTAACTTTACATCTTAAGCAACTAGAAAAACAAGAACAAAATAAGTCCAATGTCCACAGAAGAAAGGATATATTAATACTAGAGCAGAATATTAGTAAAATAAAGAATAGAAAAACAATTGAAAAAATAAATGAAACAAAATGTTGATTCTTTGAAAAAATTAAAAATATTGACAAACATTTAGCTGGACTTGACAAAGAAAGAAGAGAAAGATGTAAGCAACTAAAATCAGAAAGGAGATGATGGTATCACTACTGATGTTACAGAAATAAAATAATTAATATAAGAGTATATTATGAACAATTATATGCCAACAAAATAGATAACTAGGAGAAATGGAAAAATCCCTAGAACTATATCTGCTGCTCATATAAGCTCAAGAAGAAATACAAAACATCAACAAACATATAACAAGTATAGATATTGAAACAAAAATCAAAACCTTCCACTAAAGAAAAGTGCAGGACCAAATACTGGTGAATTATAATGAATATTTTTTACAGAAGAACTAGAACTAATCCATCTCAAAGAATTCCAGAGGAGGAAACACTTTCTAATTCATTCTATGATACCAGGATTACCTTGATATGAAAGCCCAGTAAAGACATCATAAGAAAAGAAAATTACAGGCCAAATTCCCTTATGAATCGTTAAGAAAATACTAGCAATGACATCTTAAAAAGATTATACACTATGCCCAGGTAGGATTCATCTTAGGAATACAAAGATGTTTCAGATATAAACTCAATGTATTACACTATGTAAACAGAATGAAGAAAAACAAACAAAAACCAAAATATAAGCTCAAAAGATGCAGAAAAATAATTCAACAAAATCCAGCATCTGTTATGGGTAAAAACACTCAGAAAACTAGGATTAGAAGGAAACTTTCAATATGGTAAAAACCATTTATGAAAAACCCTCAGCTAGCATCATCAGAATGTAAAAAATCTTAAAACTTTCCCCTAAGGTCAGAAATGAGAAAAGTTTGCCCACTTTCACCACTGCTATTCAATATCATACTAAAAATTCTTGGCAGAACAATTAGGCAAAAGAAAAGGATCCAAATTTTAAAGAAGAAATAAAACTATTTTTTTGCAGATGGCATGATCTTGTACATAGAAAATCCAAAGGAATCAACAATATAACTATTAGAGCTAATAAATGAATTCAGAAAAGAGGCAGGGGACAGATCATCATGCAACTAAAATTTACATTCTGTTATATACTAGCAATCAACAATCTGAAGAGAAACTTAAGAAAATAATTCAACTTCCAATAGCATCTAAAGTAATAAAATAACTAGGAAATACATTTAAATAAGGATTAAAAGGACTTGTATACTGAAAATACAAATATTGTTGAAAGAAATTAAAGAAGATCTAAATAAATGACAAGACATCCCATGTTCATGGATTGGAAAAGTTAACTATCTTAATATGTTGATATTAACCAAAGTGATATGCAAATCCAATGCAATCTCTATAAAAATTCTGGCAGCATTTTAGCAGAAATAGAAATTAGAGATCTTCAAATATATATGGATGGACTACAAGTGTCTCTAAATAGCCAAAACAATATTGAAAAGAAGATGATTAGAGGACTCACAATTCCCAATTTCAAATTTTATTACACAGTGACAGTAGTCAGAGCAGCAGGGTACTTGCCCAAAGAGAGAAAATAGATCAGTGAACCAGAATTAAAAATCCATAAAGAGACTCACACATTTATGGCCAATTGGTTTTTAACAATGGTGCTAAGTATATGCAGAGGGGGGAAGAATAATCTTTTCAAGAAATAGTTTTGGGGAAACTGGGAATCCACATGCAGGTGAATGAAGTTAGAGCTCTACCTCACACCATATACAAAAATCTATTCAAAATAGATCAAGGCTGTAAATATAATAGTTAAATCTATAAAATTCTTAGACGATAATATAGGGGCAAATCTTTATGACATGAGATTCAGAAGTGGATTCTTAGCTATGACAACAAAGGCACAAGCAACAAAAGAAACAATAGGTAAATTCATCTTCAAAAAAAGGCAAAACTTTTGGGCATAGAAGGAAAGTATCAAGAAAGTGAAAAACAAACCTACAGAATGGGAGAAAATCATTTCAAACCATAGATCAGATAAGGTTTTAATATCCAATATCTATAAAGAACTTTTCCAATGCAACAACAAATGACAACCCATTAAATATGAGCAAAGGATTTGAATAGAGATTGCTCCAAAGAAGATGTATAAATGGCCAATAAACACATGAAAAGATGCTCAACATCATCAGCCATTAAAGAACTAGAAATCAAAATCACAATGTGATGCCATTTCATACTCATAAGGATCACTATTATTAAAGAAAATATGGATAATAGCAAGTGTTGGATAGTAGAAGAGAAATTGCAACTCTAGTGCAGTGATGGTGGGAATGTAAAGTAGTGTAGACACTGTGAAAAACAATAAAGGAGGTCCTCAAAAAGTTAAATATAGAATTACTATTTGCCAAAGAATCCTACCACTAGCTATATACCCCAAAAGAGTAAAAACAGGGTCACAAACAGATACTTGTGCATAATGTTTATAGCAGAATTATTCAAAATAGCCAAAATATGAAAACAACCCAAGTGCTCATCAACAAATGATTGGGTTAAAAAAGTGATACTTAAACACAATGGAGTATTATTTGGCCACAAGAAAAAGTGAAGATATGAGATATGCTGCAACATGGAAGAATTTGGAAACATTATACTCAGTGAAGTAAATGAGGTACAAAATGACAAAAAAATCTTATGCAATATATGATGGAAGTTTCATAGAGACAGAAGCAGATTAGAGCTTACTGGGGGTAGGACATATAGGGGAAGAGCAGAAGAAGACTGTCTTAGTTTGCTAAAGGCTTCTAAGGCAATACACCAGAAATGGGTTGGCTTTTACAATGGGGATTTATTAATTTATAAGCTTAGAGTTCTGAGGCTGTTAAAGCATCCAATCAAGGCATCATCAGAAGATGACTTCTCCCTGAGCTGCAGCTATGGGTGATCAGGCATATGGTGGTGTCCACTGGTCTCTGCCTTCTCCTCTGGGCTTCATTGCTTTCAGCTTCTGCCTGCTCCTTCTGGGACTTTCCCTCTCCTGGGTTCCAGTGATTCCAGCTTCCTGTTCTCTTGGTTTTCCCTCTAAGCAATTGGGTCTTTTCCCTCTATCTCTGTGGTCTTATTTCTCTGTATATTCATCCCATTTATAAAGAACTCCAGTAAGGCGATGAAAACCCACCCTGGCCCTACACCTTACTGAAGTAATCTAATCAAATGGCCCTTAACTGAAGTAATCTAGTCAAAGGGTTACTCCTACAATAGGATCACACCCACAGGAATGGATTAATTTCAGAACACAATTTTCTGTGGTCCACAAAAGACTCAAACTACTACACAGAGTGTTTGTAATTTTTTAAAAAATTAAAGAAAAACATGGATGAATGGAGTTATATGTGAAGATTTTAAAAAAGGTGCCTTGCTTAGCATCAACTACAGGGCTAAAGTAAATGTTGACAAGGATTTTTTTATTGTGTAAAATCAAATAAATTAACAGTTTATGGGGGGACAAAATACCCTAGAAATCTCAAAGAATACCAAAAAATAAAGATTGAAAGTAAATTAATATGTGCAACAACATATTGTTTAATGATGAAAGACACAATGTCTAAAAAATTTTTATATTATTTCAAAAAATTTTGTATTTTATCTGTTAGTTTTAAAACTATTATTATTATTTCACTTTCTTACTAATTTTATTTGGTTATTTTGTTGGCTTCATATTTGGAGTGGGTTTGGCTACAGAAGGCTCATAACTGTGGCAGGGGAGGATCACTGGTGTGGGGTGTTGGTGATGAGGGGATGTGGGGGGAAGGGTGCACCTGGGGCATGCCTCTAAGGCATATGAATATTTAAAAATGTTCATGGGGCATTGCTTAGTGAGTGAGACCCACACAATAACAAAGAATATTGAATTCCCATCCTGGGGAGTCCTGCCACATCCTCCAATAGAATGACAAGAATTATCCAAGTAGAAAGGCAGAGCCTAGTGAAGGAAGACAGACCTTTATGCCAGGCCCTTGATATTGATTATTGTACTTATGCATCTTTTCTTCTGAAATTGAAAACTTAGCCTAGTATTATATATTGCCTAAGAGTTACCTCCTGAAATCCTCCTTATTGCTCAAATGTGCCCTCTCTCTAAGCCAAACTCAGCATATAAATGCACTATCTTCCCCCTGGAGTGGGTCATGACTCCTGGGTATGAGCCTCCCTGGCACCAAGGCATTATAACCAAGCACCAACTAGCAATGCATCTGGAAAAAAACCTTGACCATAAGGGGGAAATTGTAAACAAAAGGGTTTTTATGGCTAAGAGATTTCAAAATGAGTTGGGAGGTCATTCCAGGGGTAATGCTTATGCAAGTCTCAGCAGGATCTCACTGACTGTCACAGCAGCAATGCCTCAAATAGTAGGAATCTTGAGGACACTAGAGACATCCAAAAACTATACGCAGGGCAGATAGCTCAGGAATTCATCACCCTGTCAGTGGGCCTTACTTTGGAATTTATGCACCCAAATGTAACAGAATCAGACTCATTCATAGGTTCTCTACACATGGCCCTTCTGCCCCTTTTATTTGAACCCATAATTAGCACTATACTTGATAAATATATGTCCTAGAGACTTAAATATTTGGTCTGTCCATGTGTCTGTTGAGCCCTGAATTTCAGCGGAGTTGTAACACCCACTCTCCAGTTCATTGGACTCACCCAGGACAATTAACAAAGAGAGGGTGATGGGCAATACCCATCCCAAGGAACATAGTGTCTGCAACTGCAAGCAAGATAGCTCCATCTACCCCATGGAATCTAAGCCCCTTCTCAATTAGAAGCAGAGTAGGCATCAGGATAACAAAATCCTCAAGATTGGGGAAGGAACAATGGACTAAAATAGACTTACTGTTATTCTACTATATACTTATTATTACTCTAACAATGGAAAAGCTCTTATCATTGATGTAAAGGCAGAGACCACCAGAGGTTCTGAGGGATGGGAGAGGGAAGAATAGGTATAATGTGGGGGCATTTTAGGAACATTGGATTTGTCCTCCATGACATTGCAGTGACTGATACAGGCCATTGTATATTTTGTCATAACCCATAAAATTGTGCAGGACAGAGTGTAAACTATAATGTAAACTATAGTATACGGTTAGTGGCAGTGCTGCAATATGTGTTCATCAATTGTGACAGGTATACTACACTGATGAAAGATGTTCATATGAGCAAGTGTGGGACGGGAGGGAATGAGGCATATGAGAATCTCCTATGTTTTTTATGTAACATTTATGCAATCTAAATCTTTAAGAATAAAAAAATTAATCAAAAAAGTAAATTAAAATGGAAATAAATTAAGTGGAATATGTTAGAATGTAGAATCTCTTTATAGGTATATGTCAGAACATGTTACACATGTTTAGAAGATGATATAAAAATAATGGAATTATAATAAAACATATTATTCACTAAAACTTTAAATTCATTGTGTTTTTCCAACTTCCCTTTATTTCTTGGTTATAGCTATTCCTCATTCAAAAACATTTATGTGTTTACTTTTTCTAAAATGTAATATTAATTTTTATTTAAAACCTTGACACTAGTCTTCAAGAAACATTCAATGCGGACAACGCAAAGCCTTATACATATAATAGACATGTACATCAAGCAAAAGTGTAACCAGGAATACAATTGTCAGAAGGTAAATGAATACCTGTGGGGATGCAGCAAGTAAATGTTTAAGGATTTGTCTGTGTTATAGACTCTGGTTAAATGTAATGACTTCTACTAATTTTAAGTCTATCTTGCTTCCCATTCAGAAGGGGCATGCAATCTAAATTACAGTTTTACTGAAGATTAATTATAATGTTATGAAGTTAGAATGTGAAATAGTTTTGCTTTCAGCATTTGAAAATGCCCACGTCGTATTTTTTCATAGTTTGCTCTTTGTATTGATATTTTTTTAAATGTTAGTTAAACACGTATTAGGGCCCCTTTTCTGCACTTGAAAATGTGTTTGGTCTTCAGGAACTGTATGAAATGAACTAAATCTTCCTCAAGCGACTCCACCATTCTACCTGAGGATTTCAGACAAATATCCATGCAGCAACAATGAGTAGCAGAAGCAGTTGAAAATTAAGGACTAATATTTGGGTTGCACTGAAAGCGCGACAGTCATCAAAATGAGTACACATGCTCCTGAGGGGATGCGAAAACTTCCAGCGGTTTATAGAAACAGGTACTTTAAAACATAAAAGCATCAGATCTTCAAATTCTCTATGTACTTTTCTTAAAATTATTCTGCCGGAGATTCTACTCTTTACCCACTTTCTAAAGAAAGGCATTTCTTCTTTATTTCTTACTCATGATTTTTAAATTTAAAATAATCATTACTGAAAAGTATAAATATTTTAGTATAGAAAAATCAATAAAATATTTTTCAACATAAAGTATATTAAGTTAGGTTTAAGTTTGGGGAAGCATAAATATAAGGGCAAACAGAAAAAGGAAGAATGTAAATTTTTTTTCTGTTTTTGAAAGTTTTTCCAAGTAGCTTTTAAATAAACAAAAAATGGTATCTAATATTTATTGTAAATAAATTATATCAATTGCAATTTAAAATGGTGTAAAATATTGCATATAACCATGTATATGCTATACTGAATTAGTCCTGATGAAAAATGTTGGTGGCAGTTTATATAATTACATGGGATTAGACAGTATATAAAATTCTTTTAGGGATAAGTGTGCAAAATATGTATAAATGTTAAGCTATTAAAGCTACTCTATAAATGTTAAAAACACACATATAATCCCCAGTGAAGAAACCTGAGATGAGGTGGGACATAAATGTGCATTGAAGGAGTAATGGGATCTTATAGAAAAGCAGAGTGATATGTGTAATTACTATATGTGGATATAAAAAACAGCCTAGGATGAATGTGAGACCACAAGAAGATCTAACCATAAAGTACAGAGGATTTTGGAAATATCAGATAATGAGACTGAAAAGCTGTGTCATGTGAAATTACAGAAATCTTTGAAAATTAAGCAAAGAAATTTGGACTTAATTTATGAATAGAAGTTGGAATCTGCTGAAGGTTTAGTTTGAAAGTGCAATTAATAGCACTTTAGGGAAATTGTGGGGAAACATAATAAATATATTTTTGTGTCTATAATTATTATTATCATATTTTAGCTATCACATATATTTCTATTGAATAATTTAAGGAAATAAAATCTGCTCAATGCCACACAATGTGTTGTAGAAAGATTCAGGTAAAAGTGTAAAGCATATTAGACATTGCCCCAGTGGGAAATTGAAGGAGCGTTCCTAAACAGGGATGTTTAGAAAATATGGTGCCATTTATTTTCTGCTTGGTAAGGAAAGTTATGCAGACTTCACGTGGTTAGCCACAGTCTTTGCATTCTGTTTTTTATGACCTTGCATATATTCAGCTTAGCACAGAATGTACAGTCCACGCTCAGTACTCTGGGTGTATTATTTAGAAATCATTCGTTAAGTGCTGATTTAGTACAAACTGTGCTTATCCCTTGCAAAATTGTTGTGAAATACAGATTGTGGTTATTGCTTTCAAAATTCGTTTTCACTTATATCAAAGTCTCTACTCTTAACCACAGCAAAACCCATAACATAAACTAAAGGAGTACAAGGATGGAAACATAAATTTTGAATTCATTACTTTGGAAGTGATTCCAGAAAACTCAGTTTAAAAGTGCCTGTAAAAGAAGACAAAGGCCAACCTTTAGGAAATTCTCTGAAGTGAAACAGAAAAACAAAACAAAACAAAAAAACAGGAAAGGAATAAAACAAAACTATCGTCAGTTATGTTGAAAGGCATTCAGAATAATGTATTGACAGGCAAGAGGAGAAAAGAAGGCCATTGTTAATGGTGGTAAATACAGAAGAGGAATCAGGAAGAGTGAGGGCAGTAGATATTTAATGAATTTATAGTGAGTAAATTATTGATACAAATCAAGAACAAAGAACAGGTTTGGAACAGCAGAAAGAATGAAAGCAAGGCAGTATATGTTTCAAAAGTTGTAGAGAGAAATACAGGCTGATAGTTTTGATTACTCATTTGAGGATTTTGGTTTGAATAGAAGTAACAAGTTGTGTTCTGTAAATAATAAGTAGCATGGTCTAGCTCCATGTCAAGGTTTCTGACCAAACTGTCAAATTATTTTAAAATTATTTTTGTGACTTTCTGAATAGGAGCTACCCATCCAGGCCTTGAGATAAGGGGGTTCCACTTGGCTATAACACATTATGTATGCCCAACTGGTCCTCTCAAGGCACAAATAGAATTACATACGTGCATATACTGCAAAAGTTAGAGCTGATTTACAGTGATCAGAGAAAATGTAATAGATAAATCTTTCTGGATTAAAAAAATGGTTTTTGCACAAATGAAACATTTTTGTATATTTGTTGTTTTAGTATCGTCAAAGGAAAGAGTGCTGGGAGTTTTATTTTACTTATGTTAAAAGGGAAGATTGCATTTTGTTTTTAAGGGATAACAATGTCTCAAAACCTTCAAGATTATCTTATATTACTTTTAGAAAAAATGGATTGCTTTGCTGAAAATAAATGATGGACAAGCAGAAATAGCATTTGGGAAATAAAATCACAACAGAAAGTTCAAGTGAAGTAAATGTATTAGAAGTGAGGTTGATAATTCCAATACTAAATAATGGTAAATTTAAATAATTTAAATAAGAGGATCCTCAGGACTACTAACATTTACATACTGAAATTCAGGACCACAAAGTATTTGGACTTTGAACCTGCACCTGTAGAGGCAATTGAAATAGCACATAGAGAAATCTTTAAAACAAATTTTATATTATTAATTTAATTTTGCATTAAGTATAAGCCTTTCCTAGTACAAACTATTATATAGAGCTCTATCTTCTCCAGACACTCTCTTACCTGAAAGGTTTCACCATTCTTAAAGTTATTTATAATCCATATATATAAATACACACACACACACACATACACATATACATCCAATTTTTACCTTAGGAAAATGTATATACATACTACAGAGTAGAACCATAATGCATAGAAAGCCTTGATTATATTATTAATATTTTCACAGGAAAATAATTTTCCAGGTACCAGAAATCTATCAAATACCTTATGGCATTTTCCATCAAGAATGTTTATATGAAATAGATCAGATAATATTCACCATATTTCATATGGATGAGCTAGAAAATATCTTATATTATGGCATGGCTATCCACTCTCTTTTGACTTTTCTAAATGTCTTGAATTAACAGGTAGTTAAGGGTTAAAGAAAACCAGGTTAGACAGCCATTTAGATGGTTTTGTGATATCAGTATATGGCTAAAACCTAGCTTTTAATCCTTATGTTTTCTCCATATCTGGTCTCTAACAAAGGCAAATTCACTAGCTGTATTGTGACATAGAAGAACATTTATTATTACAATTCACTGAGAAGACAAGAACTTACAGGAGGTAGGTTGATGAGATGGAAAGGGATTTGTTGCAGTAAATTGTCTGATTTGGGGGTTAAATATGATGATAGTCAGAGGCAGTACTTAATGATTCTTATAGACACCTACTCGATACAATTAATTTTTCAACAGAAACAACTTTTTGAACAATAACTCCTTTTCAACCCCTAACAAATAAGGTTAATCTGTTATTCAAAGTGATAATTGATGAGTTGACACTATATCTTTAGGCAAAGATGCACTCACCAATTTACTTTGTTTCTTTGACCCAAAATAGGTCTTTAAAAGATCTTCATATTCAGGATGCCAAAATTTTCCATGGTGGCCTTTTCAAACATTTATTATGTTTATAGGTGATTTAGAGTTAAAAAGATTTCATCAGTAGTGGAAGGACATTGAAGCATTGCCATTTTTTCTAAAATCTTTCTTTTTCCCCTAAATAACAATGGAAACTTTGATATTGCTCCATTGTTTTACCAAATCGTGGGCATTTCAACATCAATATTTCAAATATGTCATAAAAATCACTGAGTTGATATTGTTTGAATCCTTCATAAAATTAAGGTTCTAAACTAAAATCTTTAAATGAATGAACTTGGTCATTTGCAAAATGCAAATATGAGCCAGTATGATCATTACATTTTTAAGATAAGAAAATTGATTCAGAGGGTTTAAATAACTTGCCCCAAACCACGCAAAAACTCAATTTGGTTGAGTGAATTTAGAACTCTTCTACATTTTCACAAATGCCATTTTCCCCCTTATTATTGGATTGTTGACTTCTGTTAACACATATGAATTTCTATTGTTGTACTTTCATTTTACAAGTTTTCAATAACCCTCCTTCATGGTCTTCAGGAAACATTTATTTTAAGGATGAAAATTAGATTTTCTATACAAAAAAAAGGAAGCTAAAGCATTTTACTTAAGTTACGTCAAGCATGAGTTAATACTTATGATCATTTCCATAATTTATAAGTGATAGAAAATTTTACAATATGGTAATTTAAACTTAATTATAGTTCTTAGTTTATAGGAATTTTTCTTGTGTGGTATCTGCCTTTTAGACCAATGTGTGCTGTTTCCTATAATCCTTATTTTATACTATGAAACCAATATTGTTAGCAGAAATGATTATTCTGACTTAGCCTGGATTCTTCAAGGAAATTTCAGTAAACTCAGATTTTACAAAACATATCCATGGTTTGCAGAATAATGATATATGTGTTTCCTCAGAGAATATTCTATGTAGAACTACTGGAGTTAATGATGAATTGTTATTTAGATTATTTAAAATGCATGATTATTTTTCATTAAATTAACAATGTCAAGGAAAATTAAATTTAGAATATTTGTTGTTAATCTGAGAGCTTTAAAATAAATTAGACTGCTATGGATATGATATGGATATGGGCATGGTGGTGGGTTTAGATAAGAATATAGATTTAGAAATAGTTGTAGATACAAAAAGTGATAGAGGGATAGAAATTTGAAGAGAATTTTGGAATTGAAAATCCTTATAATAATTTAATTAGGCAGATTTAGATGTCATTAATTCACTTAAGTAAAGGCTAAACATAATTGAAAAAGAAATAAAAAGAATTTATCAAAACTCTGTTTCTGCTGTTTACTTATGAATAATAGTCATATTTTTGCCTTGTTTAGTTTCAATATATCCTGGTTAGATTCATGATAGGCTACATGAAATGAAGGAAATTATAAGTAGATTACATGTATTGAGAATTATATCAGAATTAACATTGTATTTACTTCTACATAATCATAGGTGTTAGGTGTTAATTTAAACGTCCAGAAAAAATTTTTCCTCTTTCAGTTTTTATTTTTTCTCTAGAGTTCTGTAGCTGGTGATTGCACTTTAAGGCACAGTTGTGTCTAGAAATTCAGGTGAAGACCGTGTCAGAGGGCATGTATTTAAAATCTATCTTTAGTACAAAAATGATGTCCTATTCATAGCACCTTGCCCTCACCATTTTTTATTTTCATATGTTTAAATTGGCTTTGTAAATAGAACACTTAAGAGAAAACCCAAGCCATAGGTTTATGTCGTCACATTGCAAAGTTATTAAACTTAGTTTTGTAGTGTAATATTAAAGATAAGCATTGTGTCCATCAAATTATGTTACATGTGTTAGTCCAAAGCATTCTGTTAAAACTACAGTCTTTGATGCAAGCAGTATCTAAATATTTACCAAACATCATGATAATTTTTTTAACATGTGAGTAGGACTGCAGAAATTATTTAGGTTTGGTAAGCCCTGGATACTTAGGAGTAATATTTTAGTTAAATATCATGGATTTCTTTAAATCAGAACACCTTGGTGCATTTACTTAGAAACACTTCAATGCATTTGCTTTTTTAAAATCTTGTTTAGCACTTTTGCCAGTTTCTAAAATATGTTCGAACTCTTCAGGTTTTTATCAAAATTTATTATTTATTTACTATATATAAGAGGAGTTTCTCAGGCTATGTATTCTAACAATTTGAACTTACCAATTTTATTCCTAATATATACAGGTGTTACTGTATTCACATCTAAAAGACGTTCAGTAAGAATTAGATGCTAATGATGACTTGACAATGGCAGAATATCAAGTGCTAATGATCTCCTTCCCTTTTTCTTACGCTCAATATTATGAGCAAGATTACAGATTTATCTGTAGATTTTAATTCGTCTAAATTTTGTTTTTCCTTTCCTTCATTGTGCAAGGCCCATCTGTGGAGTTAGGCTTTTCCCTAATAAATATGGGGGAAAAACAGGTATGACTCTGTAGACTGAAAATTCAGGGAGGAAAAGATTGATATGATGATTTGTTTTGTATACCTGCCCAAAAGCTGAGGGATGAGTGTAATCTAATTATCATAAATAATAGACACTCTTATCAGCTAGGAAGGAAAAGGAAACTATGGCAATCTCTATCAAAGGAAGGAAAACCAGCTGTTACTGCTACCAATGAACAGAATTACAGAAAAGCTTTTCTTACACCATCCAGGAAGAACTGGGAAGGATGCTGAGTATCTGACCCTCCCAAAAAATTAGCTTCCAAAATTATAGAAAATAAAAACATTTTTCCATTATACATATAAGCTTGGGGGTGCATTTATAGTTCAAGAGAAAAATAAAATACTGAGACATTCATCAATACTCTCTTTTAAACTGTTTATTGATGCTCTCATGTTTTCTTCTTTTCCAGTGGGAAGAGATGCTGAAGCCAAGCTTCTTCTTCATTTTCCAAATGGAAAATGGCACAAATGATTCACAGACATGTATAGATTATTAAGTACATATTGAATAAAATCTGTTTTAATTACTTAGGTCATTGATATCAATGTTATCGTGACTATTGCATAATAAAAATTCTTCTAGAAATAAAAAATAATGTATTCAGTTGGTGTTTTTAAAGCACTTTAAACAATTTTTGCATATATTTTCCTATTTTGTCATTACAACAAAGATTGAAGGGAAGTGGGTCATATATTAATTTTATCAGATAGCAACTAAACAAAAGAAAATGGAAGTTACAGTCATACATGTAATTACTGAGGGAATTCAAGCTTGATGGAATTTAGTTTTCCTGAGTTTTTCAAAATTTCCATATCCTATTTTACTATGTTAAAATGTATGATATAGTGTTTTTATCTGTCCTTAGTATTGTTTCTAAAATTTCACTTCACAAATGACAATGAGTCTAATGTTTTTTCTTTCAGATAATTAAAGATCTCTCAGAAAAGATCTCTACACTATCATTTAGACATATTTGCATATTCATAAACTCTTCATTTAGAATAAGTGGTAACCTGTTTCTGCTTTCAAAAGGAATTCAATTTCCATGTTGACTGTGCACAAACACTTGAAATACATTGACATTGGCAATATGTTAACTTGTATTGAAATACATATTTAAATCTACTTCAAAACAGTTACTGAAATTGGTCACTTTTGAAAAAACAAAGAAGCAACTAAGTTGCAATCAAAAAGTGTTTGTTGTAGAGTTTCACCAAGCTAAATGAATCGTGTTCAGTTAGTTATTACACTTGGCTAACAAATTTCCTGTCGTTGTCTCTGAATGTCTCAACCATACAACAATATAAATCAGAGGTTCAAATAATCTTGGGAGTTATTTTTACTTATTTAATTTTTTGAAGCCAGAATACATTCATACTGTATAGAACTTTGATTTCATGAAATGATTAGAAATTTATCTGGAAATTATTTTATAGTCAGTTGATATGTTATCTTATAGTTACTATTTGGATTTAGGGAGTTTAAGAATATATTTCTTTGTAAAATTAAAATAGTGTATAATGATACTTTCTTTGGATCGGCCTAATGTCTAACTTTAAATAAGTTCAACCAAGTTCACATATTGTAATTTTTTCTTTTAAATTATTAAGATTTTTAAAAATAGATAATATTTTTGCAGGTAAATTAAATTCAAACAGTAAATATGTTTATATATTGAAAAGCAAATTTCCCAGTGCCCTTTTGTCCCTTGGGACCCAAATTTCCATCATTAAAGGTAGTAACTGTTAAGACTTTCTTTTGCATTTCTCCAGTAGCAATCTTTCACTGTTTCCATTTCCATCCCAGATGGTATACATTATAGACATTGTTTTACAAGTTGCTTTTCACAAAGCATTATATTTTGGGGATGGGGTTTTCACTTATTTTAAATGGTTTTGCTTCTTTGTTACATTGCATCCCACTGTATGGACACACTAAACTTTATTTCCAGTTTTCTGTTGAATGATATTAGATATGTTTATAATATTTAGTACTACAGACTTGTTTCAATGAATTTCCTTATATCTACATATTTGTGCATATGTGCCTATGGGCTCAACATATGTATGTAAAGTGAGTCCCCAAAATTGAATTGGTAAATCTAAGTACATGAGAAGTTATAATTTTCATACCTATCAAATAATTATTCTGCACTCAGATGTATGGGGGTGTTTCCTGCCCCATGCCTTGAGAAATGTGGTATCATTAAATTTATGTTTATTAATTTGTAATGAAAAAAGATATCTCATTGTTTTAATTTGCAATTAATTTACAATTATTGAGAGTGAGAATATGTTCGTTTAAAAGTTATTTTTATTTATTTTTCTCTATTTCTTTTTTCTATGATCTCTCAGCTATATTCTTGTCATGTTGTTTTAATATTGATTTGGTTGTCCTGTATTCATATTTAGTATTCATTTGGTTTTCCTGTATTCAAACTTTTTAAAAAATATATGTAAGAACTTTATTATGAACCTGACTTCACATACAAAGTTAGACAGAAAGGCAATTTTATTTAAAATTACTTTTTAAAAACCTTTGTTGTGTTATAGATATGCACTATCCAAACTTCTATAAGGTAATATAACAGATATTGCAACCCATCTATATTAATCAGCCAAAGCGGTGCTGATGCAAAATACCAGAAATCTGTTGGCTTTTATAAAGGGTATTTATTTGGGGTAGAAGCATACAGTTACCATACCATAAGGCATAAGTTACTTCTCTCACCAAAGTCTGTCTGTCCTACTGATGTGGCCCAATCAATGACTTAATCATTATTTAATCAAGTAAAAGTGAAACCTCTAATCCAATATAATCTGATATGCCCAGAGGGACAGACCAGTACAAACATAATCCAATATCTGTTTTTGGAATTCATAAACAATATCAAACTGCTACACTTGACCCTCAGAATTCCAAAAAGACATTACAATAGTCAAAAACAATAAATAAATAAATAAATAAATAAATAAATAAACCTGAAATCAGTAGAATGCTAAATACTGAATCATATCACAATCAGTTTAAAGAAATACAGTTTGTCTTGGGGCAAAGTCTTGTCTGACTGTAGAACTCTGAAAACAATTTATCTCCTTCTAATACACAAATGGACAAATGATAAACATTTTCATTACAATAAGGAGGAATTGAGAGGGAAACATGAGTCATGGGTCCTCTACAGTTCAGTAAAACTGCAGGGCATATTTCATTAGATGTCAAAGTCCAGGAGTCATTCTTAAGATGATGGTTTCTTCTTCCTGGGGCCTCATGAAGACCCACCCTATTCACAGGCTTGCTCAATGGCCATTTTCTTGGATCCACCTTCATCAAGCATCTGGGTGTTGACCAAGCTCTAGACCTCAAACTCCAAGAGCATTTGGGTGATTGCCACACTTTACCCAATCTTTGAGTTAGCATCTTAACCCCACCTAGTACAGTGAAGTGAAGACAATATCCTCCCTAACCTTTGGCATACAGTCTTAAACCTCTCAGAGAAACGATTTGACCATCAAGCCTTCCCTAATCCATGGGGGACAAGGCCACCCCTCTCAGACCTATGGGGTGGAGACCTTAACCTTCCTAATCCTTGGGGAATGTGATTCACCCTCTCTGTATCCTGGGTTGGCAAAAGTCTCCACGAACATAGGTGGAAACATCCAACCACTTCAACTGCTGGGGAAAAGTCACCCTTTCTGTACACAAGGGTGGAGCTCCTCTCTTGGCCCAAGGCAATGTCTTAATTCCGGATCTCAGCTTCATGGTTTTCCTCTTAAAGCTGTTTCTCCTTCAATCTCTCCTTTCCATGTCCCTTTTAGTCCAAGTTGACAGTGATTTTGTTCATACAGCTCTCTCAAAAGTTTGTTTGTTTAGCATGCATGAAGCAGGGATCCAAGCCATCAGACAGGAACACTTTCCAAAAGTCTTTCCTAGATAACTTCATCTTCAATACTGATTTACAAGTTCCAAGTTTAGTTGAGTC
The DNA here is from genome assembly GCA_029593785.1 of Cabassous unicinctus. Taxonomy (NCBI): domain Eukaryota; kingdom Metazoa; phylum Chordata; class Mammalia; order Cingulata; family Chlamyphoridae; genus Cabassous; species Cabassous unicinctus. Next base: position 21,004 of record JAQZBX010028935.1, read on the forward strand.
CCCAAATGGGGCACTATCTTCTGGGGGTTTGATTTCTAGAGGACTGGAATTTCCAGAATCATTTTCTGCTTTGTTTTTGCCCAATAATTCAGTTCTCAGCTTATCTCTCTCATCTAACATCTTGCAAGGAGAAGACACGTATATGTACACAAAATGAACTTCTTTGTTTTCATCCCCAACCTTTTCCCTTATCATATGACACATTGTATTAGTTTCATGTCATAATATTTAAGGATGTCAAATTTAAGAGTGAATATTACCCAGGGACTTGCACCCTATTCTGTAGGGAATTAATGCATTTCTGTTTGTACACAGGAGAGTTGAACATTGTTGGACAGAAATATATATATATATATATATATATATATATATGCATGCCTGTTATTGTTTACTTAGAGACTAAGTATGGGTTAAGGCAATGTGTGTGGTTGCCACGTTGACAAGTGGTGGACTGTGATCTTTAGGCTAATGTGTCAATTCAGCCAGGTAATTGTGCCCATTGTTTGGTCAAGGAGGCACTGAGCTAAGTGTAATACAAAGACACTTACAGACTTTAGTCATCCGTGAGTTTACTGCATAGATGGCTGATTACATTGTATCAACCAGAGAGATTGCCGTCAGCAATGAGTGATGTTTTATCCAATCAGTTGAATGCCTTAAAAGGGAAATTGATTTCAGCATTCAGAGAGAATTTCCCAGCTCGTCTTTAGACAACCAACGTCTCCCGGAAACTCATCAAGGACCTTCATTGGACTTTCATCAGAGCCCCTGGTTTGCAGCCTGCCTGCGGAACCTGGACTTGTGAATCCCCACGGTCATGTGAGAGACTCTCATAAAATCTCATATTATTGACAGATATCTCTTGTTGATTCTGTTTCCCTAGAGAACCCTAACTAATACACCATCTTTGGACAGACACAGTAACACCATTACTGAAACTGTTTTCCAGACCAGGGTGTACCACGTCCTTACTTGTCCAAGGGAAGAGAGGAAGTAATGAAACAGGTGTTGTTGATGTAGTAATTACTGGAATGTTGTTCCTTAACATTACTAAAATGGCACACACATTTTTTTCTATTTTGTGATGCTGCTGATGATTGTTGCCCTTCTGCTTTGTTTGGACAGCTGCCACTCAAAGTACAGACATCATACCCATTCATTCCAAAAGGTACCGTAGGTGGTAATATAAGCCTCTTAATAAAGTACAGCACTGCAAATTCATAGGTGGGGCCCAATGTTTGTCTATAATTGATCTCAGATAGTATGATCATATCATTCCCTGGAAATATAATTTTCTTGATACCACAATTAGTGACAGGGTAGAAAACTCAAAGTTAAACAACAGTACCCTCGTTTCTGTGAAAGGAACATGTCTTATTTATGCATATGGGTTACAAACATTTTTTCCAAAACAAACATTTTTGTTTTGAGGTTTCTTACAAAAGAATGTCTTTGAACTGATGCTCAATATGGGCAAAACCCATGATTAGCTGGAAGGACGTGGTTGAGCAGTGGATGGGGGTGATAGTGGTGGTGATGTAATTGGGTTTGAGGGTGTTGGAATGAGAGAGGGAGTAAGTTGGGGGGTTTAAGTTGGACTTTCCATGGAACTGGGGGAAGGGCTGAGGGAAGGGACAAGTAAACTCTGGGGATTCGTAAGTCTGTGATAACTACAGACTTACATTGTAACTACAATGGTGGTATGTTCTTTTGGCAAATATGGCAAGGGAGGGTTGCTGATACAGCGTGTCAGGGGTGAGAGAATGTGTGGGATAGGGCATACCTGGGGCATGCTTCTATAGAATATGAGAAGTTCATCTTGTCATAGTGTGTTATATCAGTAGATAGAGACACAAAAAATGAAGAAAATATTAAATTCCATCTTGGGGAGACCTGCTGTGTTCTCAATTAGAGAGGCAAGACTGTCTCACGAATATAGGCAGGGCCTCATAAAAGAAAACAGACTAATATGACAAGCCCTCAATATTGCATGTAATTATGAATGTTATTCTTCAAAAATTGAAACTTAGTTGTTACCATAGGTTCGAGGGAATGGGGAGGGAAGAATAGATTAGATGAAACATAGGGCATTTTTAAGATATTGGAATTATTCTGCATGATCTTGCAATGATAGGTACAGGCCTTTTAAATTTTGTCAAAACCTATAAAAGTGTTTGGTGCAAAATGTTGACCATAATGTAAACCATTGACCATGGTTAACAGCAAGTCTCCAATATTTGTATGTCAATTGCAACAAATGTAACATACACAAGTAAAATGCTATTAATAGGGGAGAGTGGGAGATGGGGAGGTGGCTGGGTATAAGTAATCCCCTTTATTTTTTATGTGACTTTTCTGTAACCTAAAGCTTCTTTGAAGATAAAAAAAAAAAAAAATAAGACACTGAGGAAATATGTGGAAGAAATTGCCACTGTATGTAAAAGACAACAGATCTTACAGTGATGAAAGACAAAATGAAAAAATTTTACATTATTTTTTTGTATTTTATTTGCTATTTATTATTATATTTTATTTGTTTATTATTTTGGCTTTGCTTTGGAAAGGTTTTGGATCACAGAAGGGTAACCACTGTCACAGGGGAAGACCACTGGTGTGGGGTGTAGGTGAAGGGGAATGTGTGTGGAGGAGCACCTGGGGCATGTCTCTATAGAATATGAATGTGTTCAGGTGGACAAAAATATTTTTTATTCATAGCAGAGATGTCAATTTGGATTTCAGTATTATAATTGTTTAATATTCCAGGATTTCTCTTAATAGTTTTATGGTACATTTTTAACATTTTAACATTTTTAACATTTACATACTTTACAAATGATCCATTTTTTGTTTACTTGCTATGAAGAGTGAGAAAAGAAAGAATTGGGTTGTATTTGCTAGAAGACCAGCCAGGAATCCCAATACCATGTATGAATATTTTATTGATTATCAACTAATTTGGCATGCTAATTTATCATATATTTAAATATTTGTCTCTATTTATTATGCTTAATATATAGATCAGTTTAAGTACCATTAGCACAATAAATTATATACCATAGCTCAACAATTGGCCTTATTTTTTTTTTAAATGATTGGCTTTAATATCTAATAGTTATAGCCCCCTCAATATTGTTAAGTTTTGGAAAATCTCTGCTCAATTTTTCATTTTGATTTTCTGTATGAAATTTAGAGTTAGTTGATAAAATTCACATTCATGTTGGCATCTGTACGAAGATCACATTACATTTATGGACTTGTTTAGATAGAATTGACATGTATAATTCATGTCCTGCCTTCCCTATCCAACATTAAAGTGTGCCAATCCAGTTTGTCTATATTTTACATATAGATAGATGATAAATAGATGATAGATAGATAGATAGATGATAGATAGATAGATAGATAGATAGATAGATAGATAGATAGATAGATAGATAGAAATATGAAAAATTAAAAAGATTAGTTTTTAGTTTATTTGTTAATATTGAGAAATTATTCTAATTTCCCTATTATGTTTATGACCTGATATTTACCATTACCAGAATACTATTAATTTTATATATTAAATTTTAGATCAAACCCACTTACTGAATTACCTTGTTGTTTTTGAATTGGTTACTTACATTTTCTTATGCTTTTATCTATAAAATTACAAGATGTGAAATATTAATTATTTTGCTGCTCCCATTTCTTTCTTATCAAACTCCTTTCCCCCTCTCATCTATTAGCATCATCTACTTAAAATAAAACAATGTTAAGTAACAATAATAATAGTGAGCAATTTTGTTTTTTCTTGATTTTAGTGGAAAAGTATCTTAAATTTCAGCAACAAGTATGACTCCAACATTTGGCTTACATCAAATATATTTTTACACCAAATAATTTTTAAAAGCTATTAGTGGAAAGGTATAGTTGTGCAGTGGATGGGCATGACAGTGATGTAGTGCTGCCTCTGGATTGGGTGGTGCTGGCCTGTGAGGGGGTAAAGTTGTGGGGGTGTTGCACTGTCCATGGAACTTGAGGGAGGGTCAGGGGAGATAGCAGATGTACTCTGGTAATTTGCGGGTATGTGGTTGAAAGTACAAGGTTAGGAATATTTTTTGTTTTGGCAAATACAGTAGGGAAGGGTTACTGGTTTAGAGTGTTGAAAGTGAGGGGCAAGCAGGACAGGATGCCCTTGGGGTAGGCTTCCAGGGAGTGTGTGAGTGTTCATCTTGTCATAATGCATTGTATCAGTAGGTGGAGATCCACGTAAAAATGGGAAGGTGTTGGATTCTTATCCTGGGGAGTCCTGTCATGTTCTCAAATAGAGAGGCATAAGTCTCTCGAGAATATACAAAGTGCCTAATAAAGGATGACAGGCCAGTTTGTCAAGCCCTCAGTGTTGTTGCCAGTAACTATGAATCTTGTTTTTCAAGGAGTGAAGCCTGGTGTTTGCTGTGGGTCCTGAGGAGAGTGAGGAGGGAGGAATAGAATAGATGGAACATGGGGCATTTTGAGGGTTTTGGAATTGTTCTACAAGATCTTGCAGTGATGGATACAGGCCATGTTAAATTTTGTCAAAATGTATAAAAGTGATGGTCCAAAATGTAAACTATAATGTAAACCATTGACCATGGTTAATAGCAATGTTTCAATATTTCTACACCAATTGTAACAAATGTACTACTCAACATATAAAATATTAGTAGGGAAAAGGGGGAAAGGGGAGAATGTTGGGTATATAGGAATCTGCTATATTCTGTACATGACTTTTCTGTAACCTAAAGCTTCTTTGAAGATAAATGAAAAAAATAAGACACTGGGGGAATAAATGGAAGAAAATGTCACTTTACGTAAACGACAACAGATTTTACAGTGATGAAAGAAACAATGCCAACATTTATATTTTAAATTTAAAAAAACATCTTTATTATTTCAAGTTCTTTTAAATTTTTTAAATTTTATTTGTCATTTTAAAAACTATCATTATTTCATTTTCTTTTTAATTTTATTTGGTTATTTTGTTGACTTCATTTTTTAAGAAATTTTGGATCACAAAATGGTTACAACTCTGCCAAGAGGGAATGATAGGTGTGGGATGTCAGTGATGGGGAATGCATGGGAGCAGGTTCACCGGGGGCATACTTATAAGGCATATGAAAGAATTCAAGTGTTCATGGGGCATTGTCACGGTGGGTGGAGAACCACACAATAACCAAAAGAGTATCAAATTCCCACATTGGGGAGCTCTGCCACATTCTCTAATGGAACAGCAAGAATCCTCTGAGTACAGAGGTAGTGACTAGTAAAGGATGATGGACAACTGATGGGCCCTTGATATTGCTGACTGTACTTATGGACTTTTTCTTTTGAAATTTAAACTGAGCCTTGTATTATAGGTTGCCTAAGAATTACCTCCTGAAAGCCTTCTTATTTCTCAAATGTGGCCTCTTTCTAAGCCAAGCTCAGCATATAAATGCATTACCTTCCCCACACCATGGGACATGACTCCCTGGGATAAGCCTCCATGGCACCAATGGCTTACTACCAAGCTCCAATCAGCAATGAAACTGGAAAAAGACCTTGACTAAAAAGAGGAAAGGGTAAAGACAAATGAGTTTATATGACTAAGAGACTTCAAAGTGAGTCACGAGTTCATTCCAGAGGTTAAGTTTATGCACATCTCAGCAGGATCACATTGACAGTCACAGTAAATATTGCCTCAAGTAGCGGGGCTCCTGAGGGCCCTGGAGACATCCAGACACTATAAGCAGAGGTGATAGCTCAGGAGTTTGGTGACCTGCCAGTGGGCCCTACTTTGTAATTCATGTTCCCCCTTGTGACAGAGTTGGATTCAGTTGTGGTTTCCCTACACATGACTCTTCTGCCCCTTATATTTGAACCTATAGTTTGTATAAGAGTTGATAGGTTAATGTCCAAGAAACTTAAATCTTTGGGCTTTCCATATTTGAGTTGGCCCTGAATCTCAACAGAGTTGCAACACCTACTCTCCAGTTCATTGGTCTCACACAGGACAACTAACAAAGAAATGATGATGGACAATGCCCATCCCAAGGAACAGAGAGAGTCTACAACTGCAAGCAAGATAGTCCTATATATCTGCCCCATAGGATCTGGGACCCCTCTCAATTAGAGGTGGAGTGGGTATCACCATCCCAGAATCCTCAGGATTGGGGAATAAACAATGGACTAGAGTAGACTTACTGTGATTCTAGCAATGGGAGAACATTTATCATTGATGTGGCAACAGTGGCCACTGGATGTTTGAGGGGAGGGAGAGGGGAAAAACAGGTGTAATATGGGAGCATTTTGGAGACATTGGAATTGTCCTGATTAACAATGCAATGACAGATACAGATCATTATATATCTTGTCATAGCTTATAAAGTTGTGTGGGAAAGAGTTTAAACTATAGTGTAAACTATAATCCACACTTAGTGGCAACGCTTCAAACTGTGTTTGTTCATCAACTGTAATACATGTACCACACTAATGAAGGATGTTAATGTGGGAAAGTATGGGAGGGGTAGGGAGTGGGGCATATGGGAATCATCCACA